>JACCIY010001541.1:15000-81941 GCA_025506505.1 Flaveria sonorensis | reverse complement strand
TTGCATTCACTATGTTGTTAATGTTTTACTTATTACCTCTTATCAGCCAATGAGCCCCAGTCAATTGGTTTGGTAGGGAGACATTCCATAGCTTTTCGATATGGATGTCAGTGTTAAGTCTCACTTGGTGTAATATGCTTCGTGTGAGTCAATGGTTCTACCATAATGGGCCTTTGGGTGGTGGCTCTGTGAAATGGTGGGCCGATTCGGGTCACAAACATTGTCTGTGTTCGCAGGACGTGGATGGTCTTTCGCCAGTACATTTGACCCGAATAACCTAGCATTTGTTTGGTCAACACCAACTTAATTGCTTAATCTAAGAAGATCGATGATCCCGATGTGGTTCCTAATCAATCTCATTTTTGGGATAGTACTTTTTTTTGAACGGATTTTTGGGATGGTACTTAATTGAACTCACGCTATATATTACACGGTTTACTATTGTAGAGAAACAATATGGTAAGATTGATTATTTATAAGGATATTTGTTCATATTATTTAATAGAAAAATATATTTAAGTAACATGATTCACTATAAGAACCTACTTCACTTGAAATAATGAACTCGATGGAACTTTTTAAATTTTAAAATAAATTTTTTTTTACACATGTAAATTCAATCAAAATATGAATTTTAAAATAGTGAAAGTATGAACCATTACATCCTGCAAACCACTATCAAGTGTAACTAAATTCTTACTTTGAATACATGTAACGAAATAAGCTCTTAATTTCTTTATAGTTTATATTGTTTGCATATTATTTTTAGGTCTCTTCTTAGTGAAGAAACATCTACCAAACTCAACCAATGAAAGAGTGGTACGTGGAAGATGGAATGATGTTTTCTAATTTTGGGAAACTTCAATCTTGTGCTTTCCATTTTCATACAAATGAAACTTGTGTTTGGGCACTTAAAGTCCGACGTTAACCTAACCTTGTTAACTTGGTTACGGATACTTTTCACATGCATGGATTTGACGTAAGGTTCACGTCACCGTACACGTACATAAACCCTTTTCACACTAACTTGTGTTAGTAGAGTAGCCGATCAAGGTAAGTATGTTAGTTGTCTTCACTTCCTAACGACTAGAGTCATATGACGAAATCATAGTTCGTTAAGTTTGATTTTGTTAGGTTGGGACTTGTCATTGATACTATGATGTTCGTCAAATGGGAAAAGGGATTTCACTTAACGTGAAAAGAAAAGAGTAGACGACTAGACATGACTTAGAACATGCCTAATCAAAATTAATCAATTTGATATATAAAGAAACTATTTTTTTTTAGTGTGGCAATGCACAATGTATGATTTTGTAAATTATATAGAGTAAGGCTTTGTTTAATTAGTTTATTACTCTTCAAGGTTAAAAATCCATGTATTATATAAGTGCATACATTTAACATGTTAAAACCAATAGTTTTTATGAATTTTTTATGTTGCATGTTGTTAGTCATTGGTGAAATAAAAAATAATAAATATCTAAGAAATTATATATAAATAAGAGTAAATTACACGTAAGTTTCCTGAGTTTTGCTTAAATTTCACATTTCGTCCTTGAAATTGAAAAATTACAGGTTTAATCCTAAGGTTGAAAAAACAAAACGCTTTTCGTCCCTGTGATGGATGAACGTTAAAAGAATCCGTTAATTGTGTGTAAAATGACTATTTTACCCTTCAATTAAAAAAAACTAATAAACGCATTTATCTTATTATTATCTAACTATATTTAGTAAACCTGTGTATTACACGGGTTGAATAAAAATATTAAATATAATGAAAATTTATTAATTACAAATCGATATTTTAAGATAAGATAAGATTGAAATCTTCCTTATTATAAATAGAATGAAAATTTTACTTCAAAACAATCGTTTTAAAAAAATATCATTTTTTAATTTTTTTTTATTATAAATCCTAATTTTAATTATTTATTGTTTATAAAAATTTTACTTTAAAACCACCAATTTTAAAATATTTTGTATTTTTAAAAAAGTTTGATTTTTTATAGAAATTTTTATTTTGTAAAAACCTATATTTTAGAAATAACATTAATAAAAAGATATTTTTTTAATAAAAAGGTATTCAAATAAAAAAATTAAATAATATTATTAGTAATTAATATGATTTTAATAGGAGAGAGAAACGACAAAAGTTTAGTGAGGATGAATATGGTGTTACCACATGTCGCTACATGTCGCTACTAGTTACTCTTTTATTAGAGTATAGTGAAGTGATATAGAGATTGAGACCCACCTCACCTCGCCTCACTCTAACCCCACCCCCCACGTCAACCCCCACCCGTTCCCACTTTATATTCCTTATCAAGTTCCTATAACATAACCACCACCACATACCTCCCATCTCTTCAACCTCCACCACCATACCATGACTAAATCTCCGGCAACCACCACCATTAGATACCCCATCTTCGGCAAGCGCCACCTCCACCACCACTACATACCCCCATCGTCAACCACTTCCATCTTCGAGACTCACCACCCCAACATGAACCATACACATAAGGTTAGTCCCCTACCACTTCCACCATAGTCTCTTCTCACCACACTGTCGGCCATCTCCGGCAATAATTGATATGGATCTGTTATGGGATGTAAATAGCGGACTCGATGGAGATCTCCACCACCATCGGCCATCAAAACCCACAAATGCTTTGCAAATGCTTCAAACGTGATGGTCGTGGCAAGGGGGGGTGACGATGATGGCATGGTGGGGCTGCGGTGGTGCACGATGGGGCTGCTATGGGGATGTGATGGTGGCACGGTGGGCTACGCCAACAACTCATAAGTGGGTATGGGTGGGGTGGGTATTATTTTATTATTATTATTATTATTATTATTATTATTATATTATTATTATTATTATTATTTTATTATTATTATTATTATTATTATTATTATTATTATTATTATTATATTAAGGTTTAGGGGTAAAATCGTCATTCTCAAATTTAATATAAAAAATTAATGAACGTTAGACCGAAAGATTAAAAGTGTTATTTTTCTCAAAACTTGGACTAAACCGCAATTATTTAATACAATGGACGAAAGGTGAAATTTAAGCAAACTGTAGGGACGACCCGTGTAATTTATTCATAAAAAATAATATATTAGAAATTATAAAAATATATTTTAAGATAAGATATAATAAAATCATATATTTTTATAAAGAAAGTTTACTATGCAAAGTGTTGGTTTTGTGAGAAGTGTACAAAGTGATAACAAACATTGATCTAATAGATGAACAGTTTAGATTAAAAATGAAATAATCACGTAAGAAAGGAGCCTGAAGGATAGATTTGGAATTAGCTTAAAATTATTGATTTTTTTTCAAATTCCTTAGGTTTTTTTTATGCATGCTTTTTATACGATATTATATTAAAAAAAAACTCTACGACATAAAATTAAGCATTTTATTCTAGTTAATTTAAATATAGTATTGCTATACTTTTTTTCTTAGAAAAAATAAAATTTTTTAAAAGTTATTGGATTTTAATAATATCAACTTTCATTTATTGGTCAGGATTATCCAAATTTAGAAAATATTACAGACACTCCTAATTTTGAGTTTGTTTTCCTCTAATGATCATTTACTAATTGAGAGTTGACACTGTTAGTTTTTTTTATGATGTGAACTACTTATATGGCCAAAACATTAAGTAGAAAGTTAAAATCAACCATTAGGTCCGTCGATTTGAAACTTCTGTACCCTTCAACCTGTCAATCTCCACCTCCAGATATGAATCATTTGACTCGTTGGAGGTATATTTCAGGTGACGATGGAGGCTAAACATAAAAAAACGGACCTGATAAAGACTGGGTGGCGGCGGAGTTGAAAAATGGCTTAAAGTTGACTCTATTTCATAAAAACAAACTAGCGGGCGTTAACTCTTAGTTAGTAAGGGATCATTGGAGTAAAATAACTTAAAGTTGATAGTGTCTTCAAATATTTTCTGAACTGAAATTATCTCGGCCAATAATTAAAGTTATGATTATTAATATCCAATAACCTTTTTTTAAACGTCTATGTGATATGTGTATAACTTGCGTGATTATTTACTGTGTAATTATTATATTACTTATGTAATTATAAACTTAACCTCGCGTAATTGTTTTTTATAACGTAAGTAATTTTACTATACGTAATAATAAAATATGACTTGTGTTATGTAATTATGAATATAACTTGTGTAATTATGTACATTATATGCGTAATTATGACACAAACGAATTTACCCTTCCACCAAAAAACACGTGTCATGCTCTGTTGACTTCATAAGCTTCGCATGTAAATTACACTTTGTATAGTAACTGACCCTTAGTTTTATATGTTTTAATAAATTATTAGAATAATAAGATTTATATTTTAAATATTTGATTGTTTAGTTTACTTATTTAAAATCATTATCATCAGGAAACTTAATTTTAAAATTAAGAAGAAACCGACGCGTGTCCTTTTAAATCTTTTATTTATTATAAATAGTATTAGATTTCTTATGTGAGAAAACGAAATATTTAAACTTGTGGGTCATATCAAGACTATAATATCAATAAATCATATTTTCGTTAACTTCTCCTAACAAATTCGATCTTTAAGAGGTAGTTTGGTGATAAGTAGAATATGATTTAAATGTATGGCGTTTGAATTTTGTCTCCTTTAGTATTTATTATAATTTTGAAGGTTACACGTCCAATGTCAACTATAATTTTTTTTTTTATTAACAGAGTATTGACAGATCTTATAGTTTACCGATAATTGGTTCTCATGAAAAAATTTACCAATTCATATGTGGTGTAGATTGTAAAACCATATAAATCTAACAATGTCAACAAACACCATCAAGATTAAAAAATCAAAATGTCTTCAACTTATGAAGAAATATTGCTTTCAATGTGTTTTTTTATATGAATTGAAAGAAAAGTTGTCAAAAAATATCCAAGGGAAATAATAATAAATTGAGAAGTAGGATAACTAGAGAAGCCAGTTTTAGTACTACAATTGACAATTCTGCACTCATTCATCTCTTCTGCAATATCAATATTAGAAGTTATGATTTAAAAGTCTAGTGATATAGTGTTTATGTCTTCACACAAGTGGTATGGGTTTAAATTCTTACTAGTATAAAGTTGAAGCCTAGTATATTTTGAAGTTGGAGTCGTGCTAGAAAAAATGAAATTTTATAGGCAGAACTAGGTAATGGGGTTTAGGGTAACCTAACATTTTTTTTCTTTCTTTGTTTAATGTAGAACGTATAATAAAAGAATTTCAAACATACCATTTTTATTTATTTATTTATTTATGATTAACAACATTCTTTTATGAAAAACTTATGACCCTTATCATATCAATTGGTTTTTTTGAAAACTTTTACAAGCTTTAGTAAGTAAAAAATTATATGAAAGTATAAAAAGTAAATTTTAATGAGTATTGAAGTTTTTTTTTGTTTAGTACAAGTCCAATTGTAATTGTCAATTATCCATTTATCCAACTTATTATCAACTAAAAAGACCCAAGTATACAAACACAATCAACAAGGAAAAACACAAAATACCTAATTAAAGTTAATATCAAGCCATCCAAGTCAAAGTTGACGACTCGACCCGACTTTCGACTATATTAAACATTATGATGTCTAGCTGTTAGAATTGAAGAACCAAAAATAGCTGACATCATAAAAAGGATTTTGGTTCCACCACTTAATAAATAAAATCTGAAAGAACTTACTATGAGCTCAGGCACATAATCTCCAAACCTACCAACGGAGTTGCTTATATAATGGAAAAGACTCAGGCTTGATCCAAAATACGACATAAAATCGATAACTGAATAAGTGTGTATTTCCTTTATATGTGTAAGTATAATATATATCGACTTATGATAGGTAGTAATTTATAGGGTAAAATAGTCCTCCATTTAAATTTCCAATCAAACCGGTATACATTGAACGTTATATGTGATAACAGGTTGGCTTTTTTTATTGAGAAAATCTTTATAATACGTCAAAGTTTAAATTTTATGAAACATCTAACACGTCTTGATATGTTTTGGTATTACATAATATAAACAATATGTCACAAAGATTTATGTCAAACAATAATTACATGCATATATACATATTATATATATATATATATATATATATATATATATAATACATATATATAATATATATTATATATATATACATATATATCTATATATATATATATAATATACACACACACACACACTTCAGTGATATGTGGATGTAACCCAATTCAGATAGATGGATTATGTTGGTTATAAAGATGTAAGCTGTAATAATCAATAACTTATAATAGTAGGGACGAAACATGATAGGGATTTCTTTTTATTTTTCATTGGTAGTGTTAAATTTTAGACTGATAGTTATATTCTTTTTTATATATTGAGTTCACCCTTCTGTTAGAAATTTTTATATGTTAAAAATATTTATAATACAAATAAAATTAATGTGTATTAAAATAATTACGTGTATTAGTTGGGCTCCATCTAATAATTTAATAGACTAAATTTTTTAACGGGCTAGTCACTAGTAGGTTAGTGACATTAAATCATATATTGATAGTGGGCTAGTTAGTGAGCTATAAGAACTTAACCCAAAATGGCCAAAATTCCCAAATCAAAAATCAAAAAAGTCGACCTCCATAATCACCTCTCACCATCTACAACACCGTTACACAGCAACAGGCAACAAGCGACCAAGTGACTGCTCCCTTGCCGACCAGACCGAGTGCCCAGCTCCCCCCCAACTGGCGACCAACTCATTGCTCACCTCCATGGCTCCACCTTCAGCTCTAATTGGTTTGCTCACTAATCACTAACTCAGTTTTTATTGTTTAATCTAGTGTTCATTTAATTATTTGAACCTATGGTTTTTAATTAGGGATTAGGGTTTATAGTGTTCAAGTTTTTATTATTGATTCATTGATAATTGAATGATTATGAAATATAAAATTATTGATTGAATATGTTTTAATGATAAACTTAGGTTGATAAATTACGGGAAAAGTGAAAACCATTATACTTTTTTCAAATAAAGGTTGTTGATGAACAAATTGATAATCCAATCAAGATAAACGACACAAACCCTCAACTAGTGAGTTGGAAAAATGAAAATTAACAAGAACATCAAGCAACACACATTGGGAATGTATTTTAGAAGCAAAGTGAAGATTTAATTTTGAAGAACTGTTTACGATTAAAAGCTTCAGTTGATTTAATGAAGTGGTTGACATTTCAACCTTGTACTTTACGAGGACTTGATGAATCTTCTAGTTCTAAGAATCCAGGTAATTTTTCTGAAACAATCATAAAATAGAAATGTCGAATATGCATGCTCCATTTACGAGGACATGATGAAAGCTTTGATTAACAATCCATATAGATGTTTTTAAAGATCTTAAAAGTCATCAGGGAGAATTGTAACTTTTCTTTAAAGTACTCACATTTTTCTAGCATCATCATTAATTCTCTTTTTATAATTTTATGTGTAAGAATAGTCATTTAAATAAAAATATAAAAATTAGATATTTATAGTTTTTTTTATTATTTGTCCCGACCCAAACCAAATCACCGGCCCGATTACCCAAACATATAACCCAGGATCTCAGCCATTAGTTGCACCAAACGACTCTATATGAGTTTAAAGAAAAACCATATGTAAAGGAAACCATAAGCAAAATCAAAGTTCAAGATTTAAAAAATGCGGAAACAAAATGAAAATGCAATTAAAACACAAACAGTTATCTCATAGTAAATGACTGCGCAAAACGCACATGCAAAACAAAACTTTAAAAGCATGTAAAAAGTAAATGTCTTTCCAAAAACCAAGGATGCCATGAGATGCGCCGCGTGCTCTTAATCTTGATAACCTGTGAGAAAATATGCTAAAGTGTGTCAATGTAAAGTTGGTGAGTTTACAAGTTTTCAAAACCATAAAATAAAGTTTATGCAGATTTAGTAAATAAAGTATATCAAGTAGTTAGCTAGACTACTATACATGTTACACTAGTGTGCGAATCATTCGCGACCGAAAGCTGACAGTAATGTATGTACGATGTGCCTTGGCTAATGCCTCCCAGGCATGGTAAAGATAGGAAAATTAATCACCCATTTGACTTCCATGGTGTTGGCGTGACCAGCCCGGGTGGGGTTTGTCAGACCCAGTAGTACTACTAAAAATTTTTCTCGCGAAGTAATGTAACTAACGGTCCGAATAGTAAGGCAGGAAAGTGACACTAGGTACCCATGTGATCATACAGTTTTACTAATCCATTAATAAAATACAGCATGTTATCCCTTCCTAAGGAGTAAGTTAAGTAAAGTAGTCACTCACCTTAAGGTGCATAGCAGAGTAATTCAATAAGCAATCGTAATCAGACTCAAACCTTAGGTTCATAAGTATGTGATCGTGCAGGTTTATGAAACCCTAAGTATCCAAACAATCCCATTGTTCATGTGCATTAAGAGAGGTTTGACCCATTGACTAGCTTTGACTAAGTTTGACCTTGATTGACTGAGATTGACCCAATGACTCGTTGGTGAGCCGTTAAGTATGTTATTGTTCCGCTAGGCACATATAATCACATTAAGCAAGTAAGACTACTCCTTTAATGTAGATGGGAGTCAACTTCTCCATCTTGCCAACATCTTTGATTACTATAGAATGATGGATTTGGTTAAGTATTCTACAATCAGTTAGATGGTGTCGCATCTGATAGGATTTCGAGGTAGCGCTTGATCATGGAATCCATGGAAATCCACTCCGTTTAGTGAGGAGTATAAGTTCAGTAAATGATTGAGTCTTATCAAGGTATGGGTAAGAAAGTAATTGGGTGTGGTAACTAAGAAAGTAATTGGTTAGTCAAATGAGGCGACCCGATAGGGTTTTTATGCTCAAATGCTATATGCCCAAAGTTAAAGATCATATTGAAAGATAGATTCTTCACAACTACAAGCATGCATGTAACATTCTTATTTTCTCAAAATTAGTTGATATTAAAATTTTATAATTTAATAGTTTAAATTTTCCAGCATTTTTGTTTAAAAATATAAAACCATTAAATGATCCATCAGCTGAGTGCTGTTTGCACGTTATTACCCGCAAATAGTAACCATAACATAATCATAAGTTGCATCATAAACTTAAATGATCACAATACGTATTTTAAATTCATCATGTATATTGATATGGTTCAAATACTCATTTTTACCAACAAATGCTTAATTATCTTAAGTAATCTTCAAGTACCCGGAGCTTTTTGAAAGAAGTGTGAACTATAAAGTTAAGAAACACAAAGGGTTATAATTCAGAAAACAAGTAAACCCTCTTATAATAAAAGTCATTCTTCAAGTTGATAATACGTCTGTTGATATGATTCGTCCCAACAAAATAAAATTAAGCATATCATCCTAATGTCTGGTCTATCATTTTAAGCAATTTAATTATCCTCATATGTTCATCTCATCGTATTTATTTTTTTGCTAGTTACTTATCATAACATCTTTATCACATGGTTTTATACGTTATAATTTATCATTCATATATTATTATCTTCACATTATCATCATAGTCCTCCGGTCTCATGAACTCCACATCACCATGTGCATCAGGCTAGTCGGAGGAAAGTTCACCACATATTCGACTAAGTGAAAGAGCACAAAGTAGTCGGCTGCCATCATTAGTCGTCTGTTAAAAATACATAAAACTATCTCTCACCCATGTAATTACATGTCTATAAAAATTAGGTTTGCCACAAAATCGCTCCTAATGCGTGAGTGCTACCATACAAGCATCAAATCGTGTGATGGATCCATGTGAAAGCTTATTAACTACAAATCTTATTAAGTTATTCTTATATTTTTCTTGATTATTCTTTCATGATATTCCTTTAACTAATATGTGTATATGTCGTACAGGCTACAAGTTTCTAAACTTGTCTCATCGCTATCATTTCGTATAGCATAACGCATATCTACATGATGGCAAAACAACATATTCATCATCAAGACAAAGCAAAATAAACATATACCTTCATCATGATGACAAGACAATATAATCATCATAACAAGAAAACAACACTATCAACATAATATATTAACATTACATCTAGCCATATGCAATTAGTAACCCATGTACCCACATGAACCATAATTAACATGCTATAACAAAAAGAATTATTTAACGAATACATAGTTTTCACCAACAATATTTTACCTTAATGGTGTCCCATTAGGTAACATTGTAACAATCTTTCCTTAACCTAGTTGACAAGCATCACATTCGTATTTGTGTCTTGTTTATTCAAATTACATTTAACTTCATAAGTAATATAGAAGCTAATTTCAATTCCTGTTTATTTAACTACTCATTCGTTTGTACATATTACCCAAGGAAGTTAAAGGAATAGGGTAGATGTGAGTGTTATGTTTTGGCCACAGGAGTTTGTAAAGTTTGTGTTTTGCTCCCTCCCCCAAATGTCTTTCTAGAGACTGAAAAGGGGGAGACGCCTCCTGTTGCCTCTCCGGTTCATTCGTAGAGAGAGAAACGACAGTTGCCGTGTCCCGCCACCTACACCGCATCTACTGTGGCTTGCCATTGTAATGATCGATCTCTGTTTGTTTGTTGTTGGTGCTGGCGACGCCATCACCGTCGGGTGTGCATGGTGGTCGTTAGGGTTTCTTTGAGGAATGGGTACCCTCATCGTCCACCGCCTGCGCTGCCGTCGACGTCGACGTCGTCCACCCGGCGCTGCGCTGCCGTCGGCTGTAGCTTGTTGGTGACGCCGACGTCGTCATGGCCGCCTCTTCATGGCCGTGGTTAGGGTATGTTTGCCCAAATCATGTGGTGGTCGTTGGTATTCCCCTTTCTTGGACCTGAGGTGGCGGTGGTGTGGTGATGGTTGTGTTCAGTTTTGTATGTAAAGGTTTTCAGTTACTTTTGTGGCTTTTTCGGTTAGCAAGATTAGATGCTGGTCCCCGTTCTAAACCTTGCTTGAGGTGATATATTATATATATGCTTTTGGTGCATCTAAATTGATGTGTGGCTTGCTATGGAATGGATTACAAGATTCCCTTGAAGCAATTAAAGTTTCAAAATATTTAGATTAGTCGTTAATGTTTTATTCTGCATATGAGGAAAGCTTTTGGTATTTGCAGGTTTGGTATTTTTTTCTATATATTTAGTTATTTTTAAGTTGACATATTCTCTTAAATTTTTTTAATAATTAAAAGATTGATTAAACTTTTTTTTTCTTTGATTTCCAGAGGTGTAATTGAGATGGTTGAATTGAGCTCAGAGAATCTACCTGCAATCTAGCTTTGACCAACCGCATTAAGTTGTTGGGGTTCGTTATGGGTTCGTAATATGATCTGCTATCTATGAATGTTTGTTGTGCCTGTTTTTCTCTTATTTCATTAGACCGATCATGACGAGTATTAGACCGTCTAAGGCATCAGTGGGTTTGTGTGGAGATTGATGACCTGCAATTTGTTTCGATAAGCTCTCGATTATCCTCTGGTCAAGTTTGGTTGGTTGGGCTTTATTATGTGGCTATGATGTCAGGGGTAGTATTGTAGTGGTAGATCTCGAGGATGGTAGGTTGTTACCCCAACCCTTTGCAGCCATGATTTTCTGATTCAGTCTATGCTTCTGAGCCTTACAATATGTGATATAAGTCTTTCACGTTCGTTCTTTAACGTATAATATAATTTATAAGTTTGAGGCTATAATGATAATACATTAAATTGTGAGATGCTGTGATCGTTGGATTACATGTATATATTTGAGCATTGACCCTTTACTATGCGCACAACGCGCGTAGGGAAGCACCCTAGTTAGAAAGAATTTACTGAGTCGTTGAAGAGATAACCATTATGCTTGTAACAAAATATTAGACAAATCACCCCGCTTATATTCAACAGGTGTCATATAATATAATTTAAAAATCTTTTAAACAGTTTCAATTAAAATATTTCAGATTTAATGCTAAAAAAGTCAGTAAGAGGAGTTACCTGCAGTTGACTTAGATACCTAATATTTAAAAGCTAAATTAAAGCAAATTACTTAACTAAGTATACTAATCGCGAATGATGTTTTGGCCTAGTGATTAAAAGAGAGGTGGTAAACTTTGCCTCTATTAGAAGTTCAGGGTTCAAACTCTGATATTGATGGATATTTAATAATTTGATGTTACTAACTACTAACATGTATATAAAAAAAATAATTATCAACTTAGTTGGTGTATTATGATTGTATTTTAGGCTTGAAAGATTGTACCCTAAATTGCACTTGGTTAATTAATTTTTAAGTGTCGGGTCAACCAATTAATTTAACACTAATTATCAAATTGTTGGTGCAAAATATCTAATTTATATAAATCTAATTATCATATCTTTTATGTATAAGGTGTTGTATCTTATTGTTTTGTTGTTGTTGTCCGTTTTATTATAAATATAATTATTTTAATGCATAAAGTACAACTATATAATGCATAGGTTTTTACAGTTTTAGTTAAACTCCTATAAAGTTATATCTTCACCCCTTTAAGTTTGACCATATTCATACTTTACATCCTTTAATTATCTACTTACTTTTTGGCATATTTATAACTATTTATTTATTTTTGTTTTTCTAAAATAAAGTTTAAAATTTAATGTTTTATAAAATTTTTCTCCCAACATCTTTCTGAAAAGCACGTCTAATCTCCTCGTTTGTAACATTCGTTTTTTATTTGTAACAAATGCAATCAATTTGTCACTAATTTGATTATGCGTTGCTAAGGAGACATCATTATAATGAAGTGGTGTGCCTCGGTACTAAATTTAAATGTTCAAATTCTGTAGGACGTTTGTTATGATTTATTTATCCTAGAAAATCAATGAATTACAGTCAAAAGAAATTAGTTTGAGTAATAAATCCGACTTCACTTTTTTCATTAACAAAGAAACAATCACTTTTCTTTTAACATATTCAAATTTTCTAACGTGTTCTCTAGTTCCTAATAACAAACAGAAAAAGTTACATAAAATTAGGTAGGTTTTTATGCTAGTAATGGCTTCTCGTTGGGCTAAACTCTTAAATTGACTAGACTATAAAATAAAAGACTTATCGATCAGATTTTTGAACACAAAATTTTCAAGGGTTGGACTTCAAACAGAAAAGTTGCTTTTGTTGGTCTTAGTTACGGTGCCAATGTAGCAGACCGAATCTGCTATTCAAATTATGGGTTATACCCTTTGAGATTAAAAACTGTCATGAAATGGTTTTGTGGATCGTTCTTACATGCATTGAGGTATTTCTCTAATGAGAACAACCCCCCCCCCCCCCCCCCCCCCCCTGTTTTTTTCGCCTTGAAAAACTTTATATGAAGGAAGAAAATAAATTAACTTGAAATACAACAAGAAAAGATAACTTTCTTTTGAAGGTGCGACAACCAAACGTTAGTAGGAGAGATCAAATCTGCGTGAAAGTAAAGGTCAGTATGTGAAAGAAGTTTTTTTAGCGGGAAATACGAAAAACAACAAGAAATGTATTGTTTTTACGGTTTTTCAATTATAACATGGTTTACATTTAATCTACCTCTATATATAGGGGAGGATTCCTAACAAAACCTACATTTATAAGAAACTACTTTTAAACTATTGATCAATATTCATCAATGGTAAATTTGTAAATATTTAGTAGATAATTGATTTAATTAAACGAGTGTAGATTACAATTTTATATTTTTGAAAAGAACTAAAATCCCTAAAATGTCTTTATCTTTCTCTCTTTAAAATCAAAGACAATATTAGTTTTATTTAAAATCAAATCAACTAATTTAAAGATAAACCTAAAATATATTAGGGTAAATACCATAAAAAACAACATACTCTCAGTTTTTCTCACAAAAGTCACTCTACAATTTTTTGCACGTAAAAACCATAATACTTTTGTTTTGTCTCGTAAAAGTCCCTCAACAATTTTTTGCACATAAAACCAATATTCTTTTTGTTTTTTCACATAAACGTCCCTTAATATAGTTGCTTTCATAACTTTAACGATCCATTATTTAAATGAGTTGAGGGATTTTTATGTGAAAAACAAAAAGTATATTGGTTTTTTATGTGTAAAAATTGTTGAGTGACTTTTACGAGACAAAACATAAAGTGTAATGGTTTTTACGTGCAAAATTTGTAGAGTGACTTATATGAAAAAAACTGAAAGTATGTTGGTTTTTTATGGTATTTACTCAATATATTATAAGAACAAATTTTTTTCTACAGATCTATATTAATTATGTACATGCTTACGTATACGTAAACATGTTCACATATATGTTTAGATATATGTTCATATTAATCTAAACAAGTTTACGTATACGTAAACGTATTGACATACATGCTTTCGTTTTTTTATACATGTCGACATATATGATATGATTTCGTATATGTAAACAACTTACGTATATGTAAGTGACACTATAAGAAGAAGAAGAAGCCAAAAAAAACATATCTAACTAGAATCTATTACACATACGTAATACGATGTAAAACCCAAAAAAAATTAAAAAACATAACTATTGGCCAATTAAAGTTTCATACATTCAACCGAGGTTTACAAAGCTGTAACTAGTGATTGCATACACATAAATAGTGTTCTTAATTATGTAAACAACAAGAAATACATATAAAAAACACACGAAACCTCTTCATCATCTTCTTCAGCTTAATGAATCATCTTCACATTAGGTAACTGAGTTCACTTTCATATTTGTCCCAACCATTTCTTTTACATATACGTAACATTGGCCATTTATCATCGAGTTCATCTTCAATCCTCAGTTGTTACCTATACGTAACATTGGCATTATGTCATCATCTTTATTGATTGTTATTCTTTGTTCCGACATCATCATCATGTAGTTCTTGCTTGGTTCCATCATCATCTCTATTTCACTAGTTGTTTTTTTTTAACCTTCCTTGATTGTTATAATCTCTAAATTGATTTGTTCAAATAAAGGAGAAACTTTAGGATTTAATCAAACATTAAGTATTCACTATAAATAGATTATACATTAAATTACAAAAATACCCTTTCAAATAAACAAAAATAAATAAATATATTATGTGATTGGTTAGATTTAGTTTTCTTAGTTTTTTTAAATTAGTTAGTTTTCTTAGGATCCCTCCTATACACACACACACACACATATATATGATATATATGCACATCATACATACATATATACCTATATACATATATATATATAATATGCATATATACATACATATATACATACATATATATACCCATATACACACACATATATATACATATATATACATATAAGATACATAATATATACATATATATATACATATATATATACAACCATATATATATATATATATATATATATATATATATATATATCCACGACATTATTTTTCAAAAACATTTCACCATTGATTTCAGTATTTTTTTATCTTTTCAACGCATACCATATTCATATATATATTTTTTAAAGTCTTCCACCCGTTATTTACACATGTGTAAATCTGGTTATACACATGTGTTATACCAGATTAACACATGTGTAAATCCGGTATTACATATGCATAAAACGAATTTTGTAAAAAAACGAGTTTTTTTTATTTTTATTTTTGATGAAAGAGGGAAATGAAGGAAATATTTTTGTGTTTTTATTTTTTTATCTTTTGTTATTTTTCGTTTAATATTTTTTTATTATGTTTTCGTTAATTACCATTTTGCTATTAAAAACTAGTGGCTCACATTGGTTTTTAGAGTTTTTACAAAAAAAGAGAGTTCTTATTTAAACCCCTATATATATATATATATATGGGATGGTTATTAAGAAAAATATTTTTTACAAGAAAACCAGTTATACACCATTGATTTATGTAATTTATGGTTGAGATCATACAATGACAAAATTATAATTAAATGGTGTTTAAAAGATTTAGTTATAAGCTCCTATGGGTATAATAGGTAAAACATGTTTAAATTATATGTAAACTTCTATTTAGTTAATTAAATCCCTAAAATCACTCACACTTTTTCCTCTCTCTCTCTCAATTTAAACTAAAATTTTCTAACCCTCTCTTATTCACCAACATTTTATAATAATTTAAACCCTAAATCATACTAGTTTTTATATATTGGAAGAACTAGATATAAATGGACTACGAAAACAAATAAATGAACACCAGTTAAGTGACGTGTATGTAATCACATTATTCTATAGTCAGTTTTAATATGTAACATTGTGTTACGTATATGTATCACTATGTTACATACTTATGAAACATTATGTTGCGTATATGTAACCCAATCAAAGTTTAAATTCACCATCAAATTGAATTTTAAATCTTTTCAACTTACTAATTCACATTAATAAATTTTAATATACATACAACCATTTCCATTTTTGTATATGTAATTATAACACATATAACAAGTGTAAAACATTTTATTAAACTCTAAAATTGACCCATATATTGATGTGATTACTTATATGTAACTTGATTTATACATATACTGAGTTATGTGTGTTGTGGGTGAAAATCTTGTGTAGTAGTCTGCTTAGTATTCCGATGCTCAGGATATACAGAAAGGTTTGGTATCCTGAACCTTATTCTTAGCAAAATATCCCTGACATATTTCTTGCAGATATTGCCCTTTTTAATGGAGGAAATAATTGCATGACTTGGTCCAAGCTAGAAGATCGGGATGTGATTAAATACATGAACGTTAAACACGTATAAGAGACTTCCAATGGGCATTTAATGAGTTATAATGAATAAATGGTTGTTGTAACAACTAAAGACTTGGTCTATGATGAAGACCCGGACTTATGGTTGTTAGAAACATGTAGCAAAGACTTGTAAGGGTTAAGAGGTGAAGAAAACGTGTTCAATTAGCGGGATAACGGCTAACTGGTCAAAGTAACTGCTGAGGATCCTAGAAAATATCTCACATTTTGTTTATTTCATGTACTATATATAATAAGGCTTGGCTGATCGTTTTAGGTCACTTATTCACGTTCACACAGCTGATCTTTGCTCACAAACACTCAAACACACTCAAATAATCATTGTAACACTTAGATACGATGATTCAAGCTCTTGAGTTGTACTTGTTTTTGGTTATTAGTCAAAGAACCGGCCGCCGACGTTTTGTCAGGTGCCAAGGGTTTTTTTGTGCCGGAGATCACTTTGATCAAGAGATTTTTCCCCTTCAAAAATCCATTGTCTTTGTTCTTACTTAATTTGATCCTTCATTTCTGTAATATCCTGATCGATATTCCGGTGTTGGTTAGATATTTCAGTTAGTATTCTGATATAACACGCTACCTTACCTGACTAATTTGTTCATTAATTACCTTGTTAATTTTTGACCAAAACAATTTGGCGCCCACCGTGGGGCAAGTGTCGCTATAATCTTCAAAGTTTTTTAAACATCTTCCCTTGTTTGATTTTTCACTCATTCTTTCTTTTTCATAAA
The DNA here is from genome assembly GCA_025506505.1 of Flaveria sonorensis. Lineage (NCBI taxonomy): Eukaryota > Viridiplantae > Streptophyta > Magnoliopsida > Asterales > Asteraceae > Flaveria > Flaveria sonorensis. The sequence goes on along the minus strand of JACCIY010001541.1, from coordinate 64,395 downwards.
AATGGCTTCCGAATAAAAGCAATCTTCATCTTCAGCACCTTCTTCTTCCATTTTTGCTACTTTGAATACACCTCTTCCTCCTCCTCCTACTTTTGAAGCATCTTAGAGGAATAAGGATAAGGCTGCCACCAAAACTGCTACTCCTGTTCCCAGGTCCAGGAATTTTGGTGTAGATTCGGCTCCAGTTTCTGTTGAAGAATTTCGCTCGGTAGTATCCATGATGAAGCAGCATATGGAGCAGCAGTAGCAGACCAATAAGTAGATTTATGGAGTTAAATCATCATCCAAAAAGTCGGCCCAAGATGTGGAAACACCATTGTACCCTAGGATACTTAACTTTGATTCTACAGGATCCTATAGGGTGCAGAATGATGACATAATCCCGATGTAGGATAGCGTGGCTGGACCATCTGTTTCAACCAAGACTACAGGGACAAGGGAAATGGGATTTTCCTTAGGATTTTCCTTGGGACTTACCTCAGGATTATCCTTAGGATATCCTACATGATCTTTTTCTGGAACCTTTACTGATGATATTCTTACAAACAGTAACCCTTCGGTTACTAATATTTTCAAACTGTGCAGGATACAGGGATGAGTATTGTTGTTGCTAGAGAAATCCAGAAACTTAAGGATATGATCTCTAGTGTGCCGGGTGTGATAAAGCCCATACCTAAAGTATCCAATGCTTGTCAAAGAATATCCCGCTTTGTAGCACCAATCTGTGATGCTGAGATCCTGAAAAGATTTCAGACTCCTAGCATGAAGCTCTATGATGGTTCAACTGACCCTGAAGAGCATATTGCCCAGTATAGAGAGAGGATAGAAATCAATCCTATCCTTGTTCATTTGAAGAAAGCCTGTTTATGCAAAGGGTTTGGGTCGACATTAACAGGGCCAGCCCTGAAATGGCTGCTCAACCTTCATCCTTATTTTGTTACTTCTTTGCTCACCTAATTAATATATTTAACAGTCAATTTTTCTGTAGTAGAGCATTTGAAAGACTAACAACTGATTTGTATAGGGTGGTCCGTAATCGCGGAGAATCCTTAAGAGATTATGTCAACAGATTCAGCAAGGAGGCTTTGAATATCCCGAACCTTGATATGCCAATGGCAGTTCAAGCCTTCAAAATAGGCTTGGCAAAAGACTCTGCTATCTATGAGGATCTTCCGATGAATCCTTGTGGGAATTTGGACAAAGTCAGAAACAAGGCTCTGGGATTCATAAGGCTCGAGGAAGACAAGAAGATCCAGCAAAGGATCGATGGATCCTTAGAATATGAGAATCCCAACAGGAAATCAAAATCCTCTTTGAAATATTACCGTCCCAAGTCATATTCCCGCAATGATGGCAAGAAAGTGAACTTTGTTGAGGATGATGAGGACGATGAGGAATATCCTAAACTTACTGATTATTGTTTTTCTATGTCTACTTCAAAATTAATATATGCTATGCAGGGTCTTGGAGAGAAAGCTAGGTGGCCTCGGAAGAATGAGAAGAATCCTGGCTGGAAAGACAAGTCTAAGTGGTGTGCATTCCACGAAGACTTTAACCATACCACTGAGGATTGCATTGCTCTGCGCAAAGAAATATGTTACTTGTTGAGCAAAGGGCACCTGAAAGAACTCGTGGGAAAGAAGAAGGCTAAGCACCAAGATACTGACAGGAATCATGATCGGAATCCTAATGGAAATCCTAAGAGAGCTGCGTCTCCTCCCCCAGATGCTTCTATTATTTATTTTATTTCAGGTGGATCTGACATATGTGGAACATCATACTCTGCTGCCAAGAGACATGCGAAAGAAGCCAAATCAGAGAAAGGAGATAGGCCGAACTCTAAAACCACTTTGACCCAAGGGAAAACCATATCCTTTGATGATGATGACATGGATAATATGTAGGATCCTCATCATGATAGTTTAGTTATAACTTTATATATTGCTAACCATTTTATGTGCAGGATATTGATAGATGGAGGGAGTTCTGTGAACATTATTCAATTGCAAACTTAAAAGAAGATGAACTCCCAGATTCCAAAATCACTTCAAGATCCTCAATCCTTGTGGGATTCAGTGGTGAAACAAAAAGCACCATTGGTGAAATCAAGCTTCTAGTCTATGTAAAGGGAGTAAATTCTATGCAAAAATTTTGTGTAATGGATTGTTTATCTTGTTATATCATCATTTTAGGTAGGCCTTGGATCCATGAGATGAAAGCCGTACCTTCAACATACCACCAGTGTGTAAAGCTCCCTACACCTTGGGTTGTGGTCAAGATTAAGAGTGACCAGCATGGCAGTAGGGGCCAAGGACTGTTATACATCCTTAATGAAAGCATCGGCTCATAATAAGGGAGCATAGCAATTACAGAATAAACTTTAGGATGTACTGGAGAATACTGAGTAGGATATCCAACAAGATGTGAAAGAAATAGCTTTAGATCCCGAAGATCTAGAGATAAAAGTGTTGATAGGAGCAAATATCCCTTTGGATATTGAGTAGGATATGGTCTCCTTCCTAAAGAAAGAAGAAGCATATTTGCTTAGAGACATAAAGACATGACAGGTATCTCCAAGGATGTTATAACTCATAAACTTGGTTTGGATGTAAACTGCAGGCCAATTCACCAAAAGAGGAGGAAGTTTGCACCCTAAAGAAATCGAATCATCTAAAAAGAGGTGGAGAGACTACTAAAATCCAAGATGATTAGAGAAGTGAAGTTTCCAAGGTGGCTTGCAAATGTTGTAGTGGTCCAGAAAAAGAATGGAAAATGGAGGTGTGTGTGGATTATACCGACCTCAACAAAGCTTGTCCAAAAGACCCGTTCTCATTGCCACACATTGACACCATGGTAGATGCTATTGCTAGACATGAAATACTTACTTTCATGGATGCCTCATCAGGATTTCAACAAATCCAAATGGAGCCCTCAGATAAAAAATACACAACCTTCATGACCCCAATAGGTATTTTTGTTATATTGCCATGCCTTTTGGTCTTAAAAAATACAGGTGCTACATACCAAAGGCTGGTTAACAAAATGTTCAAAAACAAGTTGGGGGACACCATAGAGATCTATATTGATGATATGGTAGTCAAGTCAAAGAGAGCTGAGGATCACCTCCGGATGTTGAAGAAGCTTTTGATATCCTAGACCAATTTAATATGAAGCTAAATCCTGCCAAGTGTCATTTTGGTTCGGGGGCAGAAAGTTCTTGGGATACATGGTACTCAAAAGGGGGATAGAGGCCAGCCCGGAGCAAACTAAAGCTATCATGAACCTGAAATCCCCAACTAATGTTAAGGATATCCAAAGGTTAACCGGGAGAGTTGCAACCCTAAACAGATTTATATCGAAATCCTTCGAGAGATGCAAAGAATTCTATGATATCCTAAAAAAGAATAAGAAGTTCGAGTGGGGACAGAAACATGAAGAGGCGCCAAGGGGTTTTTTGTGCCGTAGATTGTAGGATGATTCCTAAGAGCCTCTATTCCGATTCATTTTTTGTGCCAGAGATTTTGGTGAAAATCTTGTGCAGTATTCTACTTAGTATTCCGGTGCTCAGGATATGCAGATAGGTTTGGTATCCTAAACCATATTCCCAGTAAATATCCATGACATATTTCTTGTAGATATTGTCATTTTTAATGGACGAAATAATTGCATGACTTGGTCCAAGCTAGAAGATCGAGATGTGATTAAATACATGAACGTTGAACACGTATGAGAGACTTCCATTGGTCATTTAATGAGTTTTAATGAATAAATGGTTGTTATAACAGCTAAACACTTGGTCTATGCTGACAACCCAAACTTATGGTTGTTAGAAACGTGTAGCAAAGACTTGTAAGGGTTAAGAGGTGAAGAAACTTGTTCAATTAGTAGGATAATGGCTAACTGGTCAGAGTAACTACTGAGGATCCTGGAAATCTCGCTGAATATCCCGAAAATATCTCACACTTTGTTTATTTCATGTACTATATATAATGAGCCTTAGTCATTCGATGTGGACCTTAGTCATCCGCTGTGGACCTTAGTCATCCGCTGTGAACCTTATGTCGTTAGCTGTGGACTTTGGTCGTTCGCTATGGACTTTGGCTGTCCGCTGTGGACACTTAGTGTTTAAGTCATCCGATGTGTACCTTATTCATACGTTGTGAACACTTAGGTTTTATCCTGAATTTTGGGAATAGAGTTTAAGTGATTAGTACTTATGGTTAATGGGGAATATGTTTGTTTGATGTTTTTAATGTTATAATCTTCTCTTATGGGCTGCTGTTATGAATATTATTATTTACATTTCAAGTTATGTGATTATAAAGACAATGGTATCCTATAAGTATTATTCATAATCAAATGGACATAAAGGAATAGAAAAAAGACAGTGGACCCTAATGAATGTTACCTTCGGGCCCTTATGATGAATGAAAAGCCTTGCAAGTAAAATGAATGGAGGTGCATGACCGTGTTGTCGTTAGCTCAATGATGTGCGGCTGTTTCAGCCCATGAGGATGCACATCTGGGGTCTAACCCTCGTGATTGACCAATGATGAATAAACGGGATCTGTATTCATGAGCAGGCTTCGTGCCCAGCATTGTGGGTCAACTGTCAGGGTTAGCTACCACTTATAATGTGTACTGTCAGGGGTTCGATTTTTTTGCCAACCATATGATGTAGGCTCTTGCTTTGTGCAATCCAGGTTAATGAAGAGAAAGATAATGAAAGAAAGAAAGTTAAGAATGCTTTAAAGAATGTTATCAATCAATTTGACTGTTATGTATAATGGATGGATGATCATTAAAGAAGTTTCCAAATGTATATTTTCTATATATTAATAAAACTAGGACTCACTCAGCAACGCTGACTTTATATGCATATCAGTTGGCAGGTAATGAAGTTGTTGGGGATGGCACGAGGATGGAGCTACTTGGCAAATAAAGACTGACATCCATGTTTATGCAGAACAATATTTTGTCTTGTAATACAATAAAATGTTAATTTTTGAACCTAGTAACAATGATGTATTTTTTGGCAAAAATTATTATTAATGCAAGAAATGGGTTGTTAGAATTATTCTGTTGCAATGTTTTCTTACTTTAATGTATTTTAATATGTATTGTGCTATGAATGATCACTGTGGGGTTTTCGGGATCGGGGCCTTACAAAGATGCTATGGAAGCCACAACTGGCTAAAGGACATGGAGGCTGTACTCAACATAAAGTATTATACAAATAAATATATGGTTAAATTCGCAGCACACTGCTTCAAATCAAAGCACTTTTCTAGTGGGATACTACCCTACAAACAGAGGAGAAAATTAAAGCTATAAATGATAGGAATGACACACTAAGACTATACAATGAGGTTTAATAAATTATATACATTTGTATCACATTTGGTAACCCTCGAATCATAATGGATAAGATGATGTAGATGGGTACTGGCTTTTGAAATAAGAAGTCACGCTTAATCCGCAAATCCTAAGACATTTCACTTAGTTGTCAACCTGGGAGCAATAATGAAAACTGAGATGCTTCAACAAAATGCAAACACCAACAAACTAAAAAGAAAACAGAATAATGATGAGAAGGAAAAGAAATGTACTCATGGTCAAATAAGAACATGCCATGAGGGAATAAAGTGGAGTGTACGGTTTGTGGCAATATGCATATAGGAAATATAGAATGGAATCTGCTACATGTTCCTATTGTTATTGTTGCGGGAAGAAAGGAGTACATATGGCTTGGGAATGCCTAGAAAAGAAGACGTGATATATATGTGAATAATATGGGCATATAAGATCCAGCTATCAAGAATAAGTGAATGAAAGAAACCGCTATAATAATTAAGGAAACAGTAACTACAAATAACAACATCTACTCCCCATATAAATGGACATCATTTCAGGTCTAGATACTTGTTGAATGCTGGTGTGTGGTCACTTAAATAGATAATTAAGGAAAAATGGTAGGCATATTAGATCTAACTGTTTAATGATTAACAAGAAGGAATAAGAAACTTCAGGATACTAAACAATAAAAATAAGGATGTGCGCAATGATCTCTTGGTCAGGGAGAGGTAGGAAGCTTTGCTTCTTTTGGAGTTTATGGGTTTAACCCCTTGCATGGGCGAATGATTACTAACTTAATGTTACTAACTTACTAACTACTAACTACTAACTAGCCGTTCAAAAAATAATAAGGATGTGCATGAAAGAGAATGCCTAGACTTTAATTACTAAAGAGACAGAAACTACACCTAATATAACATTGATACTCTCTTCTGAATAACATACTAGTCAATATGTTGTTAATCCATATACAAATGCAAAAAGGAAATTTTTGTTTCTTTTATTACAAAAAAATCCACGGTTCTAATGGAATAGGTAACAAAGCTACCTTGCCACCCACTTTATTCATAGCCATCTGCATCATCATGAACGTTTGCATTTTATGATCTATCATCCATATTTGATAAATCAGCCGCATTGATCAACTCTTTTCATTTGCATTATCTAGTCTAGATCATTCACATCGGATGAATTCACATTACACTCACATCCAACTCTAATGCGAAAATTAGTAGAGAACGTAGGTCAACCAAATATCATGTACTGCAATCAGATTTTGAAGATGAACAAATAAATATATCATAGATGATTTTCACATCCATGCGGAAGCGTGAAATGCTTGGGTGTGACTTTTCGGTCCAAAACACATTGATTATAATAACGTGCAACACAACAATTTTAACTAAACATAATTCTTCCATTAGTAATATATTGTAGAATTACATTATACAAAATTTAGTCTAATAACTAGACTTTTATATTAGTAATCCTAATTCATAGTATACGTCCTCATCATTTTATTTATTTTTCAGCTAGTAGTGCACATGAACATTCACAAAAGGCTGAAGTCTGATAGATCAATAATCATCCATATGCACAACTCTCCTATTTAGCCGTGCCAGTCACTGAAAATGTTGAACGGTACACGAAACTATAAAACATTATGATTTCCTGAAAAAGCATACTCAAATAGTCAACATAACGTTGGTAAGAACACAGGTTTAATAACTTAGCAAAATTTTTGTTAGATGATGCAACATAAATAAATTCACAACCAAACCTAGTTACCTGCCGAATGATTCATAACTGTCACAAATATAAATCACAATCAAATAATATAACATCACAACCCTCATCTGGCGGATGCAGGATGACATATTCCTAAGTAACGTTACTTATTATTTGATGGTTCCTCATCCGAATTAATGGTTGTGTCAAAATAACAGTAACTTATCAAAAATCATTATTTACATTAGCATCAAATAATACATTAAACAATATGCTTTTTCCCCAAAATATTTATAAATAAAAAGAGGTTATGTTACTCACTTTATTTTTACCAACAAGTCAAATATTTCTTATAAAATAATTATTTGTTAGAAATAAACCTTATTTCTTTAAAACTTTCAGCATTTATATCATTAATTAAATCAAAATTTATTTTTACAAACAGTAATGTTCTAAAATCCAAATTATCACATAAAAATTTCAATTAGTATTTCTTTACAGGTAATTTCCTAGAATTTTTTACAAGTTTTATAATGAATGGCAGAAATAATCACATATCTCTAAAAATTCTAAAAATTATACAGAATTTTTTACTCAATATTTAAAATTTAATGTAAAATTTTCATGATTTTACCTACTGTTTTGTTAATATTTTTGATTTTCTTCTTATTTTTAATTCTAAAATATATAACATTATCATACTAATGACTTAATTTACGAAATTTATTCTGTAATTCTAATATAAAATAAGGGTCATTATATAAATTTTTGTGATTTTTATTGAGTTTAAATCTTCTGTTTGGTAATTTCCTTCTATTTCTTTGAATTAATCATATAAATTAATATATCCATATAATTATTCCATAATTTCTAGATTATTATTTCAAATATTTCTAATAAATTTCTAAATTTTATTCTCAAAATCACAGTCATTTAAGTATTTAATCTAACTTAGTTAGTAAATCATAAAATAACACATATTTTAACACTTTTAAACCCTTTATTTTAATTTAAACCTTTTTGTTTTTATAAAACTTTCAAAACTTTCTGCTTTAATAAACTTAATTACTAATTTTAGTTGGAAATCAAAGTTCCGTATGACTTGTTAATAATATTTACTCTAAGTAACATAAAAGGGTTTAAGCTTTATGTATGTTTATTACATACATAACTTATAATTTTTTAATGAAAAGACTTTTCCTTGATTGAACCTTGATTATAGATGTAAGAAAAGTGTAGAAGATGGTTGATGGAGGCTTCTAACTTCTTGAGTTCTGAGATTGAAAGAGGACGTTTCTTGAACTTGGTAATACTTCAAGGATTTTGATGATGATTTATTTGTGTTTTCGGTGGTATATCAACCAAGAGACAAGAGAGTTGCTGAAGTAAGATGGTGGCTCCGATGGTGTTGGGTACCGAGAGACAAGAAAGTGTTTTGGAGGGAAGATTTTCTGGTGTAAAGGATGGTGGTTACGGTGGGGTTGGAAACCGAGAGACAAGAGAGGCGAGAGGTGATGGTAGTGGTTGTTGGTGGTCTGCGGTTGTGGTGGTGTCCATCGGCCGAGGGTTTCAAGCGAAAATGAGGTCATCATTAGTTCTAGCTAGGCTTGATGAGTGGTGGTTTTAGGCTCATTAGGTTGCAATTAGGTGCTAGTTGTCATGGCTTAGAGAGTGATTAGTGTATGGTTTGCTAGGTGTCACCATATGGTATTAATGATATTCTTAGTCATTAAACTAGTGTTAGTTTGTTAGTTAGCTACTAATCAATGCTTGTTAACACTCTAATGATCCAAGTTCTTGAGTTTATAAGTTAGTTTGGTGTTTAAGTGTTTATGATTAGTTTGGATTTGATTCTTCATATCACCTTCTAAAAGTTAACTTATTTGGTTATGTTTGATTAAGTTATAATCTTAGTTCATTACACATTAGATGGAAGCATATATCAATCAAATAACTGGTCACCTAATCTTATGATTTGGTATCTTTAGTAGCTTACAAAATTCACAAAAGTTTACATACATGCACATGTAATTGCTTTTGTATGCATGCTTGTTTACGTATCATATTCATATATGCATGCATGTTAAAATATATATACAAATTCTTATAAAGTTAGTCAAATAACATCATATTAACAAATCTCAAGTAATAGTCATCTAGCAATTCTTAATTTAATATGTATGTGTATATATATTACTAACTTATAATAATTTCTAGAATTTTAATTTGACAAACCTTAGTTTTAGGGTCGTCACATTCTCCCCTTGTAGAAAGAATTTTGTCCTGAAATTCATCTTGCTTCTATCTGGTGATATGAAGAGTTTGTCTTTATTATTGTCCTTTTCATTCAGTTTAATCTCAAATAAATGTGAATATTTTCTTTTGATTTCATTTTCCCTTTCCCATGTAAATTCAGGTCATCTCTTTGAATTCCATTTGACCTTTACTATTGGGATTTTACTTCTTCTTAAACTCTTTACTTCTCTATCCATAATTGCCACTGGTTCTTCCATAAAGTGGAGTTTCTTATCTATCTTGATTTCCTGTATTGGCACCTTTAATGTATTTTCAACCAGATATTTCTTCAAATTAGATACGTGGAAGGTGTTATGTACTTCACTTAATTCCTGAGGCAAGTCTAAATGTGACATCCGGTAATTTTCCGTTACCAAACTCCGTTTGTTCCGTTAAGTCTTGCATACACGTGTCGTGCACACACACTAGTTGTCGTTGAACGTTGGTGACTTAACAATAATCAGTAATGTTAAATTGATGACAATTAAGTTAACAATGTGATTATTAAGTTATGCTTATGTGATTTGAATGTTAACTGTAATTTTATCGCGTAACGTGAAAACGTGCATATTATTTCGTGTGTTTTGTGATAAATGGGAATTATGCATGATTGTTATTTGTGATTATAATAATTGTGTTTAGTAGTTAAAAACAATTTAAAACTATTTAAAAAGCCTAATCTTTATAAAATACAAAATGCAAGGGTTTAAAGGGTAATTATGCAAAATTAAATTAATAAAACAAAAACTCCAACCCTAACCCCACCCTACGGCCGCGATCGACCTCCTCTCTCCCTCTCCTCTTCGAATTCAGCCCAAGAACAAGCAATCATCTTCGGTTTGGTCGATTTCAAGGCATAGAACACGTTGGAATCATCAATTGCAAGCCATTACACGTTTAAAGGTTAGATTTTTGTATGTTTTTGATGAGTCTTCATGTTGGCCGAATGTTTCATGCGAAAACTACAAATTGGTGGTTGATTGATGCCTAATTGTTGATGTTAATGTGTTTGTTAGATAGATTACATGTTAATTAACGTCAAGTATGCAATAAAGGTTGATTTTTACAAGTTTTATGGAATTGCATTAGGGCAGAACCCTAATTCGAAACTTGCAATTGGGGATCGATTTGTGGATGTTGCTTGGTGTTATTGTGTTAGTGGTATTGTATATATGCTAGTTAACGTCAATTATGCAAGAAAGCTATGATTTTGATACATTGTTCATAGGTTACTAATAATAGTAACTTTATTTTGCATGAATTGATGATTGGTTGATGTATGAATGTTATGGATGTTTTGTAATGATGTTTAGATGCTAGATGGTTGATATGAATGTTAGATTCAAGAATGCATGTTGTAGTTCATACCTTACTAAGATAGTAACTTTTGGTGTTGAATGTGATGAATCATGATGATTAGGTGTTGTTGATCATGTTTAGATGTTGTCATGGACTTGAATTGGTATATAATTGATGAATTCATGAATGTAGTGTGAGTTTGATGAATTTGGGATGAACTTTCCCAAAAGGGAAACTTTAATTGTGCAAATCCTTGAATTGGATGATTTGAGCATGTTTGGATATTAGGATCATGCTAGTGTGTTCATGGATGATTTCTAAGGTAACTAAATGTGTTGTTTGTGTTGTATGAATGTTTAGTTGGATAGTTTATTTGATTTGTGTTTGGGAATTCATGGTAATGGGTCATATGGGTATGTTAGGACTATTGTTGGGTTGTATGTTGATCATGTATGATATGCTGTTGTGTTAGTATTAACGAGTTATCACCTATAATGTCACCAACGGGTCAACGGGTCAACTGGGTCAAATGTGTCTTGTCTTTCTTAAACCTTGAGTCTCTTGGTTTGTAGAACACTTAGGGTTTCATGTTGATTCTGTGTACATGTACTTATGTACTCTTGTGTTCTAGGTGACCTTTGAAGGTTGTCTTTCCCTCTTTGTTTCAAGTTAAGCTCTAGGTTAATTCTTGCGCGCATCAGGTGAGTTCTTGCCCCACTTATTTTACATAATCTCTTTTGGGAGAGATAGCATACTGTTGATCACAAACGCTTTTATATATGATGTGTATAATATTGATATAGCGCTGATTACCATGGAAAGTCCTCACACTTTCGGATTGTTAATATTGACTAGCGGGGAAATTTTGGGTAGTACTACTAGGTCTGACGAGCCCCACCTGTGCGACTCGAGGTCAAACGGGTGCAATTTTGTCCTAACACATTCGTCACGACCCGGTAAGTCGTGACGGAGGCAACAAACGTAACACAGTCAGCTTCGATCGCGAAATCACTATGATTAATATTTTTATGTTAATAGACTAGCTATCTATTACAATACACTACTTATGCTCTGGAAACTATTTATTGGTTTATATTTTAACGCAAACTCTTGAACTCACCAACCATGTGTTGACTTGTTTAGTATGCTATTCTCAGGTTAAGGTTGCCAGTTGCCTAGGAGCACGCACTCAGCATTGTTGAGTTGTCTACATTTGCTTGTTTACAAATTTGGGATTATTTTTCATATTAAACATTTGTGTTTGGGGCGCGTATGTTTTGCGCATTCTCTTTACATACTACTTGTTTTGGGTTCTCTGGTTTTAAAAACGCTTCCGCATTATTTTAAACGTTAACTCTGGTTTTGTTTATTAATCATATAGAGTCGTTCTTGGTAACTATGACTGAGATCCTGGTATGTCACGCGCCTCGCGGTAAAACCCCGCATGCGGATTTGAGGGTGTGACACTAACGTATATGCTACAGGACTAATCCTATCAATTACTTCAAAAGGGCCAACATACCTAGGGTTCAACTTATTTCTTTTCCCAAATCGATAATTCCTTTTGATGGTGATACTTTTAGATACACTTTGTCCGCGATTTGAAATTCTAACGGTTTTCTCCTTCTATCAGCATAACTCTTCTGTCTATCACATGCTGCTTTCAATCTGTCTTTGATTTCAAAGATCTTATCAGACGTTTCTTGTATGAGTTCTGGTCCTGTAAGTTGTTTATCCCTTACTTCATTTCAACATAGAGGTGATCTACACTTCCTTTCATATAAAGCTCCAAATGGAGCTACTCTTATACTAGCATGGTAACTATTGCTATATGAAAATTCTATCAAAGGTAAGTGTATATCCCAATTACCACCAAAGTCTAATGCATAAGCGCGCAACATATCTTCCAGTGTTTGGATTGTCTTCTCACTCTGTCCATCTGTTTGTGGATGATACGTTGTACTCATGTTTATTTGACTTCCTAATGCTTTTTATAAAGTCTGCCAAAATCTTGAAGTAAATCGACTGTTTCTCTCAGATATAATTGAAATTGGTATTCCATGTCTAGATACAATTTCCTTCATATAAATTCTTGCTAATTTCTCCATTTTATAATCTTCTCTGATTGGAAAGAAGTGAGCTGACTTAGTCAGTCTATCAACTATAACCCATATTGTGTCATACCCACTTGAAGTTCTGGGTAATTTGGTTACAAAATCCAAAGTAATCCGGTCCCACTTCCGCTCAGGGATTTCTGGTTGTTGCAAACATCCAGAGAGTTTCTGATATTCAGCCTTTACTCTTTAACATATATTATAATTTTCTATAATTCTGCAATAGATTTCTTCATACCTGGCCACTGGTACTGATTTTTCAAATTTTTGTACATTTTATTGTTTCTGGATGTACTGAATATCTCGATTTGTCTGCTTCATTTAGAACAATTTCTCTAAGCATGTCATTATCCGGAATCCAAATTCTTCCTCTAAATTTTAGGATTCTATCTGACGTAGCTTGTAGTTGTTCTTTCTTCCACATCACACTTTTCAATTCATCTTTTTGTTCGGTTTCTAGAATTTGACTCATTAAATCCGAGTGTAACTCCATTCTCATAGCACGAACTCATAATGGCTTAATTCTTTCCTACTTAAGCATCTGCCACTACAGTTTCCTTGCCTGGGTGATACTTGATCTCGCAATCATAATCACTCAGTAATTCCACCCATCTTCTTTGCCTCATATTCAACATCTTTTGATCGAATATGTGTTGCAAACTTTTATGGTCTGTATAAATTATGCACTTGGTTCCATATAGATATGTCTCCAAATCTTAAGTGCAAATACTACTGCTCCTAATTCCAAATCATGAGTAGTATAATTCCTTTCACTCCCCCTGTGTTGTCTAGACGCATATGTAATTATTTTATCTCGTTGCATTAGAACACATTCGTAACCTTGATGTGATGCGTCACAGTACACTACAAAATCATTAGTACCATCTGGAAGGGTTAAAATAGGAGCGCTACATAATTTGTGTTTAAGGATCCCAAATGCAGTGTTCTGTTTTTCTATCCAAACATATGGCTTATCTTTCTGAGTCAATTTTGTCAAAGATTGATCTATTCGAGAGAAATTTTCAATAAATCTCCTATAATAACCGGCCATACCTAAGAATTGACGTACTTCAGTTGGTGTTTTTGGAGCTTCCCACTTCTTAATTGCTTCAATCTTTGCTGGGTCGACCTGGATTCCATCTTGATTAATCACATGTCCTAAGAATTGTACTTCTCTTTGAGAATTTGGCATACAGTTCTTCTTTTCGAAGTAACTCCAAAGTTAGCCTTAAATGCTTCTCATGTTTTTCCTTACTTTTAGAATAAATTAATATGTCATCTATGAAAACTATGGCAAATTTATCCAAGTAAGGTTTGCATACTCTATTCATTAAATCCATAAATACTGCTGGAGCATTAGTTAACCCAAATGGCATTACAAGGAACTCATAATGACCATATCGAGTTCTAAATGCAGTTTTAGGTACATCCTCATCTTGGACTCTTAACTGATGATATCCTGACCTTAGGTTGATTTTTGTAAAGTAACTCGATCCTTGCAATTGATCAAATAGGTCATCTATTCGAGGGAGAGGGTATCTATTCTTAATGGTTACTTTATTGAGTTCTCTATAATCAATGCACATCCTAAAGGTTCCGTCTTTCTTCTTCATGAACAAGACTGGAGCTCCCCATGGTGAAAAGCTAGGACGTATGAATCCTTTATCTAACAGCTCCTCTAATTGATTCATCAATTCCTTCATCTCTTTTGGCGCCAACGATATGGAGACTTGGCAATAGGTGCAGTCCCTGGTATTAATTCAATTTTGAATTCTACTTGACGAGGGGCGGCAATCCCTCTAACTCGTCAGGAAATACTTCTGGATATTCTCTAACAATAGGAACAACTTCCAAGTTCTTCTTCACCGATTCTGTGTCAACTACATGGGCCAAAATGCTAAATATTTCTTTTTCAAATATTCCGAGCCTTCATACAAGAGACTATCTTTATAGTACCTCTAGGTTTCTTACCGTATATGAAAAAAATTCTGTTATCTTTAATCAAAGGAATTTTAATCATTTGTTTTCTACAAATAATTTCTGCCTGATTTTTACTTAACCAATCCATACCCACAATAATATCAAAACCTCCTAATCTAATGGGGATCAGATCTATGTCAAAGTAATGATTATCTAAGTTCAAAGTATAATTAGGAATAACTTCAATGGCCTCTATCATTTTTCCATCAGCTAGTTCTATCGTATACTTATTTTTTAGTTTCTCTGATGCTAGTCTAAGTAAGGATTTGAATATATTTGAAACAAAACTTCGGGTTGCTCCCGTATCAAATAACACAGTTGCATACTGATCATTAATAAGGAACGTACCTGTCACAACTTCAGGTTCCTGTCGCGTTTCTTCAGTTTGAAGTAAAAATGCTCGACCATGGCATTGTTAGGATTCCTAGGAGTTTTCTCTTTTAGTTTCAGGCATTCATTGCGAAGGTGATTCTCTTTTCCACACTGGTAACACACTGGCTTAGGATTTTGGGTCCCTTACATTCTCTTGATGTATGTCCCTTCTTCTTTCAATTATAACAGATTACCAGCATACATTTCCCATCATGGTATCTTTTACAAGCATTGCACCATGCTTGACCTTCTGTCTATGGCTTTCTTTCCTGTGCAATTCCTATAAAGTTCCTTTCCGGATTTTTATTTATCTTTTTATTCTGGTTTCCTCCAAATTTCCTTCCTAAGTTGCTGTTATTCCACTTCCTTTTCTCTCCTACCTTTGGATCAGTTAATGATATGTTCCTTATCATCTAATCAGTCAAACTTCCCGATAAGGTTACTGCATCCTGAAAAGTTCTTTGGCATTGCAGACTTAACCATTCCTCTTATTTGTTGCACTAAACCCCAGATATATCTTCCTATCCTTTTAGTTTCTGGTGTCACCAAATGTGGCACCAATCTAGATAGCTAATTGTATCTATCTGTATACTCCTAATATGCAACACCTTTCATTTCCAGTGCCAAAAGTTATGCTTCTATCTTTTCTATTTCATTATAGGAACAGTATTTCTCAATCACTAGGTTCCTAAATTCCTCCCAGCTTAGTCCATTCATAGTATTTCTTCTATTGGTTTGGATTTCCTTTTCTACCAAGACTGTGCTTCTCCCTTAAGAGAATGTGAAGCAAACCTAGTCTTGCAATTATCAGCACAATCACTGATATCTAATACTGACTCCATTTCCTCTAACCAACGTAATGCTTGCACTGCTCCACCTTTTCCATCAAAGTCTCAGGGTTTACAAGACATGAAAGTCTTATAAGAACACACTTTTCTAACCCCATCTACAATTGCTTCTTCGTGATTTTCTATTCCGTTGATATTTCTTGGTTCAGCATTTCCATGTGGTACACTTGCGATGTTTAGGTTTTCTTGGAGTTGAGTTACTAATGTAGGTATTGCAGCTTCCAATTATTTAGTTACTATTTGAGAAATCCTCTGATTCTCATTTGTGGCGATATTCACTGACGGAGCCTCTTCTCCCAACCTAGTTCTTGGTCGTCCAACATGTGTAGTTCTTCGTACAGATTGAGTATTTCTCCTTGGCGGCATATTTCACTACATACCAATTATACTAATATCACAAATTTCACTTAAACTATATCATAATATTAAATAGTCATAAACAAAATATTTCATTATATTCTTATTCTACATATTTAAAGTAGTCACATAACAGATAAGGTTTCCTATATTTCTAATTTCCCTAAACCCAGTTCCATATCTTAGTGAAGATACTTTTCCTTTCTTACTTCACTTCCTTGACATCTTCTTTAATCACCCCGAATTTCTGCTTGTATCTTCTTAACTTTCTCAAGAATTTGGTTGATAATTTCCATCCGACATTCTTCCAACCTTTGCCTCTTGATTTCTCTTTCTTCGGTTTCAGAATTATCAGGTTGAACTGTGGGTGTTACGTCAAATATCAGGGGAAGGGTTTTTGGGTTTTTGTTTTCTGGTTCTTTAACCTTCTTAGCTGAAAACCTCTTACCACGCCGTACACTTTTCCTTGGGGTCATAATTGTATAACCTCCCATTGTTACTGCTGCACGTCTCATGAAAAACTTCGGCTTTATATTGGTTTGGGTCTCGGGTTGAGATATTTCTTTGTTGTTCTGAGGTTCTATTTCTGGTGTTGTTTCTTTATGGTTGCTAGGGTCCGAATGTTCAGTTTCATTATAGTAGCTATCAGAATTACCAGTACTCATACTGCAAAAATTCTTACAAAATTTCAATTTAAACTATCACTAGTCAAATAATTCGCAGAATCTCACATTCACACATTAGTCATATACATCTCATATATGCAAATTTTTTTATTGTCTAAGCATAGATATGCTCACATAAAGTCATGGAAAAAATATAAATACATGTTTTAACCATGCTGTAAAATTGTTATCATATGAGCTTATGGTTATAGTCTAGGCATTTACTAATAATACCTAATTCTCTATAACCAATGGCTCTGATACCAATCTGTCACATCCCGGCGGAAGCATGAAATGCTTGGGTGTGACTTTTCGGTCCAAAACACATTGATTATAATAACATGCAACACAACAATTTTAACTAAACATAATTCTTCCATTAGTCATATATTTGTAGGATTACATTATACAAAATTTAGTCTAATAACTAGACTTTTACATTAGTAATCCTAATTCATTGTACACGTCCTCATCATTTTATTTATTCTTCAGCTAGTAGTGGACATGAACATCCACAAAAAGGCTGAAATATGATAGATCAATAATCACCCATATGCACAGCTCTCCTATATAGCCGTGCCAATCACTGAAGATGTTGAACGTGTACACGAAACTATAAAACATTATGATTTCCTAAAAAAGCATACTCAAATAGTCAACATAAAGTTGGTGAGAATATAGGTTTAATAACTTAACAAATTTTTCTTAGATGATGCAACATAAATAAATTCACAACCAAACCTACGTACATGCCGAATGATTCATAACTATCATAAATATAAATCACAGAATCAAATAATATAACATCACAACCCTCAGCAGGTGGATGCAGGATGACATATTCCTAAGTAACGTTACTTATATTATTGATGGTTTCTCATCTGAATTAATAATTGTGTCAAAATGACAGTAACTTATCAAAAATCCTTATTTACATTAGCATCAAATAATACATTAAACATTATGCTTTTTCCACCAAAAATTTATAAATATAAAAGGGCTATGTTACTCATCTTATTTCCAGCAACAAGTCAAATATTTCTTATAAAATAATTATTTGTTAGAAATAAAACTTATTTCTTTAAAATTTTTGGCATTTATATCATAATCAAATCAAAATTTCTAAATAGTAGCTACAGTTGTCCAATATTTACTAAATTTTACAAACAGTAATGTTCTAAAATCCAAATTATCACATAAAAATTTCAATTAGTATTTCTTTACAGGTAATTTCCTAGAATTTTTTACAAGTTTCATAATGAATGGCAGAAATAATCACATATCTCTAAAAATTCTAAAAATTATATAGAATTTTTTACGCAATATTTAAAATTTAATGTAAAATTTTCATGATTTTACCTACTGTTTTGTTAATATTTCGATTTTCTTCTTATTGTTTATTCTAAAATATGTAACTTCATCATACCAATGAATTAATTCACCAAATTTATTCCATAATTCTAATATAAAATAAGGGTCATCATATAAAGTTTTCGTATTTCCTTGAATTAATCATATAAATTAATATATCCTATATAATTATTCCATAATTTCCAGATTATTATTTCCAATATTTTCTAATAAATTTCTAAATTTTATTCCAGAAATCACAGTCATTTAAGTATTTAATCTAACTTAGTTAGTAAATCATAAAATAACACATATTTTAACACTTTTAAACCCTTTATTTTTATTTAAACCTTTTTGTTTTTATAAACTTTCAAAACTTTTTGCTAAAATAAACTTAATTACTGATTTTAGTTGGAAATCAAAGTTTCATAAGTCTTGTTAATAATTTTTACTCTAAGTAACATAAAAGGGTTTAAGCTTTATGCATGTTTATTACATACATAACTTATAATTTCTTAATGAAGAGACTTTTTCTTGATCTAACCTTGATTATAGATGTAAGAAAAGTGTAGAAGATGGTTGATGGAGGCTTCTAACTTCTTGAGTTCTAAGCTTGAAAGAAGACGTTTCTTGAATTTGGGTAATAATTCAAGGATTTTGATGATGATTTGTTTGTGTTTTCAAGAGAGTTGTTGAAGTAAGATGATGGCTTTGATGGTGTTGGGTACCGAGAGACAAGAGAATGTTTTGGAGGGAAGATTTGTTGGTGTAAAGGATGGTGGTTACGGTGGGATTTGAAACTGAGAGACAAGAGAGAGCCGAGAGGTGATTGTAAGGTTGTTGGTGGTTTGCGGTTGTGGTGGTGTCCATCGGCCAAAGGTTTCAAGGGAAATTGAGAGGTCATCATTAGTTCTAAGCTAGGCTTGATGAGTTGGTGGTTTTAGGCTCATTAGGTGGCAATTAGGTGCTAGTTGTCATGGCTAAGAGAGTGATTAGTGTATGATTTGCCAGGTGTCACCATATGGTATTAATGATATTCTTAGTCATTAAACTAGTGTTAGTCTGTTAGTTAGTTACTAATCAATGCTTGTTAACACTCTAATGATCCGAGTTCTTGAGTTTATAAGTTAGTTTGGTGTTTAAGTGTTTATGATAGTTTGGATTTGATTCTTCATATCAACCTTCTAAAAGTTAAATTATTTGGTTATGTTTGATTAAGTTCTAATCTTAGTTCATTACACATTATATGGAAGCATATATCAATCAAATAACTGGTCACATAATCTTATGATTTGGTATCTTTAATAGCTTATAAAATTCCCAAAAGTTTACATACATGCACACGTAATTGCTTTTGCATGCATGCTTGTTTACGTATCATATTCATATATGCATGCATGTTAAATATATATACAAATTCTTATAAAGTTAGTAAAATAACGTCACATTAGCAAATCTCAAGTAATAGTCATCTAGTAATTCTTAATTTATGTATATATATATATATATTACTAACTTATAATAATTCCTAGAATTTTAATTTAACTAACCTTAGTTTTTGAGTCGTCACAATGATTGACTCATTTGAAGGCTTATCTTTGATCTTTGATTATTAGTTCAATTACAACATCAATTTCGTGTTGTTTGATTGATTTTGTGATTTTATGATGAACATATGTGTCGAACTTAAATGTTTCTTCAAATTTTCAATAATGATCTTGTTCAATAGCTTCAAGATTTGAATGGATAATCAGCTAAATGATTAATCATCTTCAATCGAAGAAATCTAAATGAAATCATTTATTTCTTATTTAATTTGATGATGAGCATATCATTTTCTTTATTTTTCTTCTTTTCTTCTTTGTTATTAACATCTTAAAAATGAAATTAGATCATAAACATAGATGAATCCAATAACCAACAGTTGTGATACCATTTTGCTAAATTGATATTTCAAATTCATTGAGTTTGAATATTAGGATTCATCTTGTTAATGGTCAAATAGTTAAAATTGAGATGGGTGTGAGTGTATGAATCCAAGAGCATAAGAAATTGATGATGATAAAAGCATGATTTTATTATGTTGGTAGACAAATTACAATGAAATTCATATATAACATTGAAGAACAAACCACCCAAAAAAGAATTTCTCATTGGGTGGGGGAATCACACCATAAAAAACATAAACATACACATAAAAAAAAGAATTTCAAGGAAGTTGTATATTGCTTCTCTAGTTCTATTACAAGTGTTTTACAAGTATATTTTTGAATACAAGAACTGGAGACTACTTATACTACATCCTACAACCGTCAATATGCAAAAAGATAGTTAGAAGTGACTAATCTAGATAACAAGATCAGCCTAAAGTCAAAAGGCAGATTGTCTTTTGACTAGTAACTATGACATGCCATAGCTCACTGACTTTCCTATTACAAAAAGCCAATAAGGAACAAAAACAGAAACTTGCAGACAAAGACCTTATCTACTTTATCATAAAGCATGGAAGTTTCACCAAATGATGATAGTTGGTGAACCACCAGAGCATGCAGCGGACAGTAAGTTGCTTTATGATAAAGTTGATGAAAAGGTATCTTTTCTCTCTCTTCAGAAGAAAATCAGTCTTGTCTTTAAACAGCTTCGGAAGACTTTGTCTTGAGAGCTTCGGAAGACTTCATCTTTTACCTTCGAAAGAGTTGAGTCTTTGGCTTCGAAAGACTTTACACTTAGAGTATTTTCTAAGTTAAGTGTAAAGCTTCCGCAGCAGTTTCTTCTGAACTTTGGCTTCGGAAGATTGTACACTTAGCATTTCTCTTGAGTGTGTAAAACTTCCGAAGCTGGTTCTTCTTTGTTCCAAAGTGCATGTTGGAAGACTTGGTTGTTTTGGTATCCTTTGGTTGCATCAGCCTCTTAACTTCAGAGGTTCCTACAAACTCCCCCTAGGCTGATGCTACCAAAACAGAGATGTTCTTCAGACTTGGATAGTCCACATGAGGATCTTCAGAATTTCTTTCTTCATCAGCAAATCTGGATTCTTCAGACTCATAAAGTACCTTCACTTGTGAAGTAGACATGTTGTTCTCCCTGATCTCTAGTGACATACCATCTGTCTGGATCTTCAGCAAATGTCCAGGACAGAATTTGTCTTCTAACAGAGAGAGGCTCTACTATGATAGGAGTTGTTTGAGAGTCCTCTTCATGCACTTCCTCAGGATGTTCTGACTTATCCTGAGTTTGGGAGGAGGATGCCTTTCTTCTTTTCTTCTTTGAAGAGGATCTTCTTTTGGCCATCCTCTTTTTCCTCCCTAATGATTTTAACTGAGAGGGTTGGTCTTCAGTGCCAGGTTGTTTAGTGGAATCCCTCTCAGTTGGGATCTCCTCTCTCCCAGTTTCAGAAGGAGAGGGAGGAGAACCCTGCTGTGGGTTAGAAGATGAAGTTGGTTGTTGTGCAGCTTTAGGTGCAGGTGGTGTTGTCTCTGTAGGTTCAACCTTTACCTCAACTTCAGGTTGAGCTTGACTTGATGATGAATGAAGGTCCACAAGCTCTCCCCTTTTTATCTTCTGCTTGGTCATCCTTATGTGCTCATCCATTGTGGATAGAGACATGGGACCAAGCCTCCTTCTGAAGAACCCATACAACTTCAAGAAGCTCATCATCCTCTGCCTATCTGCATACTTTTTCTGACTTTTCTGGATGATGGCTCTTGATTTTGCAGCTTCTTCCCTTTGCCTCTTGCTAGCAGCTTGCCTTTCTTTCTTGGTTTGACTCCAACTGCTTATTGTATTCAAATAATATATAATCATAAGGCAAGGGAAGGAGTGCAGGTGCTTGATAAAGACCTGTGGCACTCAGATAGTTGATCATTTTTAATCTTTCATCTTCATCAACTACCTGAGGTTGTTCAGCAGCCATAGTCTCTGACTCAGGACTTTCTTGAAGTGGGGAGAGGACAAGAATGTTCTTGTAAAGCCTTTTTCTCCTCATTTCTTCCTTGTGTTTGAGGGTCAAGGCTGTATCCTCTACTTCCTTCCTCTCCTTTTACAATTCAATGTCGGCCAGTTCATTTAACTCCTCTAAGGGGAGAGAGATGAGTTCATCTATGTTGAAGTTCTTGGTCCCCAGATAGTTGAGCCTGGCTGCCCTTAATTCATCTTCTTGAGTGTTTGGTACAGGGGCAGCCAGAATTGCAGCTTGCATGAATCCTGGGGAACCACTTGAACTCTCTCCCCTCAGTTTCCTCTTCCTCTCTTTCTTTTCTTCTTCAATCTCTTCAGGAGTCATCTTCTTTTTGCCTTTGTCAATTATAGATCTTGATGACTCAGTCTGAGAAGAGCTTTGGCCTTCATTGCTTGATTCAGCAGTAAAGCTCTGGCTAGAGAGAGGTTGTGAAGCACCATCACCAGCTGGTGCCTCACTGAGGGTATGGGGTGCTGGAGGAGATCTTGTATCAAGGTTCACAGTCTCAGCCTCTGGGCCTTCAATCAAGGCTTTCCCTCTGAAGCTAATCTTGGGGTCTACCTCAACATCTAGTTGACCAAAGACTTCAACTGCTAGCCTCTGTCTATATGATGCTGTTCTCCTTTTGAATTCTGCTAGCACCCATTCTTGAATTTGATTGGCTAGTCTGATAGCTTGTCTGTTATTGCTTGGGTTGATAAGTGCCAGATCTACCAGATTTATACCCTCATAGAAACTCAGGTTTGAAATGTTTAAGATTTCTAGTTGACCCTGAGCTCTAGAGAGTACAAGAGCTTTCCTATCACTGTCAAACTCCCAACCCCTGATTGGGTTCTCAGAAGGGGCAGACATCGCTCTTGGTATCCTTCCTCAAACAGATGGTGAATTTGCAAGTCGAGATTTCTGTCTTGAGGAGGTTGCTGAGCATTGACAACTGCAAGATAGGATGGTGAGTCCTGTATGTCCATACTTGAGGAAAAATCCCAGGTTCTGTGGCTGTCAGAACTCCCTCCCCCTTTTTGGTAGCATCACCCTCATGCATAGGTGAGCTGGGGAAGTGATCCATAACATCCACAGGTTCTTGTGGACTTGGATGAGTTTGTCCTATGGGTCTCTCAGCTAACTGGCCCTTGAGATCGGTGATCTCAAGTTGATGGTCATGGACCCTCCTTTGCAAGATAGTCACTTGTGATTCAAGGTGAGCTATCGGTGAAACCAGTTGGGTGCAGATGTCTTCGAGTTGGTGCACCCTGAGTTTAAGACTCCCCTCATCTTCAGTTGAAGAATCATTGGGGGATGAAGGAGGTGAACTGAGGTCCACTCCCTCACCACCAGCATGGGGTTCTTGGTTGCTGGATTTCCCCTGCCCCATGACAATGTCAAGAGGCTGGGTTGCCGTGGTTGAGGTCTTAAAGATGTAATCACTGGCAACAGTGAGAGCCTCTTCCACATGGGTCTCCTGGACAATCACAGGAAGATCCACCTCAGTTTGGGGTGTCTGTATAGGCTAGACATGGGTGAAGTAGGAGTACTCATCTCCCCTTGAGTGTGGGTAGAGAGGGGAGAGTCATGGTACTCACTGAAACCCAAATCTTTATTAGAATAGAAGTCAAAGCTAGGAATGGGTTGGTTAAGATCAAGAGGCTGGGGATGGTAGCTTTCCCCTAAAGGTTGATCACTAGAGTGTTGAGACTCAGAGTGATGGCTTAAGGCTGTTTGTGGAGTTGTGAGCTCATCAGGCTGAGCATGAGGACCTCATCACTGATGTTTTGAAGAATGGGAGTGGTTTGCTCCTCAGGGGAAGTGGGAGCTCGAGTGTCCACTTCCTCCTGTGTGGGTTGTGATATGGGGGCCTGCACATGCTTAATAGCAAGTGCAGGGGTTTGTTTGGATTTTCTAGTGTAGGTGAGGGTAATTGTTGGCCTTGATGGTGCTTGAGAGGTGGAGGGTGTTGGTTCATCACTAGATGGTGCAGCTAGGATGTCACCCTGAGCAATGAGCTCAAACATTTTCAGGACAAGGGTTATTTCTACCCCAGAGAACCCAACAGTTGGCTTTTTCAATATCTTGAAAATGCGGGGCCTCATGTGTGAAAGTTTAAGAACATTACCTGTTCCCCTCAACTGTGGTCCCAATTCATAGTTGAGAATGTTTTGAACATACCGGGGGAACATGTAATATTCTAAGGAATCCAAATTTGCTAGTAAATTTGCAAATACAAACTGAGAGTACCTTAATTTGACCCCTTGAACCATCCTATGGACAATAAAGGAGAGGTCTTCTGGAATCTGGTCCCATCCTCCATGTTTGTTAGATAAGTTGTGGATGACGACATGGAGGAGGTATTTCCGTTGGAATGAGACCTTCCCCTTCCTAAAGGTCTTGACTGAAAAGTCACCTTCATATCCCATCTGCTCAAAGGATTGGTTGACAGTAGCTTTTGGAAAGGACAGCTCACCTATTTCATCATCCAGCTACAAATTGGTGTTTTATAATGGCTGGAGTGATGAAAACCATCCTCCCCTACACTGTGGCAGACAGTGCCTTCTCCTCGTCCATGGTGGCCTCTTGACAGGTCCGCCAAAACTCAAGGAACTGATCCTCATAGAGAGGAGGATTGATTGTAAGGGAGGTGAAGTAGTGAGACAAAGAAAGATACATACAAACGGCTGAGAAGCTTGGATCCTTCTCAGAGTTCAACAGGGCAACTTAATTATGTTGCCTGTGTAGGTGCATAGTGAAATCTGGGTCGTTACGACAATCAAGATTGGCCATTTGAAGAAGCTTTGTAGTGAAGGAAGGAAGAAGAAGATAAAATTGGGGGTAATTTTAGGGTAAGGAACAATGAGAGTAAAGAGATGAAATAGAACCGTTTGGAAAGATATACTCTGGATTTGAGACAAAGTAATGACAAAAATATAAACTTTGAAATCCGCAAGTGGGTCCTACTTCTGAAAAAGGCGCCCAAAAAGTTAGTTTTCTTGGAAGTGGTAAAAGCTTCCGAAGGCAATTTTGGTTTTGGAAGCTTTGCAATCAAAGTTTCCGAAGGCAATTTTGCTTTGGAAGATATTTCAAAGAGTTTTGAAAATTTTGGGTTCGGATGAAATAATGAGTCTTTCGAGACTAAATTTCTTTCGGAAGAAATTTGTTCCTAAAATGCATTTAAGTATTTATACCAAAATTTAAGCTTCCGAAGATACTTCAAGAATTTCTTCCAAAGGTAAATCTCAGATAAGTTGTTTAAACGATTTAAAGACATAAATTTTCTTCCGAAGGTAAATTTTCATCATTCTAAGAGATATCATTTTAAAAGTTCGTTTTTCTTCCAAAGAGAACTGGGCTTATGAAGTGATCTAATAGACAACCTAGGACACACAGTTTTAGGAAATAAAATTGATTAAGTTGTTAAGAAAAATCTATTCAAAGTTAATCATCCCAATAACTGATACAAGATACTTAAATCTTTGTTCATCAAAAGCTTTTATGAGCAAATAAGCATATTGTTCATTTATGTTAACTTTGATTAGTTTTATCAACCCCTTTTCAAAATTATCCCTAATCAGATGATACCTGATATTGATGTGTTTGGTCCTTGATTTTGTGTGACATCTTGGGGTCGGCTTGATATCTTGCACATATGCATGTGGCAAACATGATATCAGGCCTGCTAGCAGTAAGATACATAAGTGACCCAATCATAGCCCTGTAGAGATGTTCATCAACACACTCCCCTCAAGATCAGGACCAAGGGAGTGGTTTCTGGCTATGGGTGTCTTTGCAACCTTACAATCAGTCATCTTGAATCTTGCAAGTATGTCCTGAACATACTTTGACTGACTTATGAAGATGCTATTTTCAACCTGCTTCACTTGAATTCCTAGAAAGAAATTGAATTCCCCCATGGCACTCATTTCAAATCTATTGTTCATCAGCATCTCAAAGTCTTTGCAGAGCTTTGGATTAGTTGAACCAAAGATGATGTCATCTACATATATCTGAACTAGCATTGTGTCATTTCCTGTTTCTTTGATGAAGAGAGTCCCATCAATAATACCTCTTTTGTATCCATGTTGATAGAGGTATGTTGATAGTGTCTCATACCACTTTCTTGGAGCTTGATGCAGTCCATAAAGGGCTTTATCAAGCTTGTAGACATAATCAGGATGATTTGGGTCTGCAAAACCAGGTGGTTGTTAAATATAAACTTCTTCATCAATCACCCCATAAAGAAAGGCACACTTCACATCAAGCTGGTAGACCTTGAAATCCTTGGATGCAACATAAGCTAGGAATATCCTTACAGCTTTAAGTCTTGCTACCGGAGCAAAGACATCAGTCTAATCAATCCCTTCTTCTTGTGTGTATCCTTGGACAACTAGTCTAGCTTTTTTCTTGATGATGATCCCTCTATCATCTTTCTCGTTCCTGAATACCCATTCGGTACCTATGACAGACTTCCCTTGAGGAAGAGGGCACAAGTTCCAAACCTTCTGTCTTTTGATTTGAAGCAATTCTTCTTGCATTGCTTCAATCCAGCTTCCATCCTTCAAAGCCTCATCAACTTTCTTAGGCTCAAATTAGGATAAGAAACAAGAATGTAGACAAACATGGCTGTCATGAGTTTTTCCTCTTATTCTCACCCCTGAGACAACATTTCCAATGATGTTGGTGTGGGGATGAGACTTGTGGATCCTAAGTTGAGGAATCACAGCAAGTTGGTTGGACAAATCTAAATTAGAGAAATTTTGATCTGGCAAAGAAGAGTCCCTAACCACATCAGCACACTTATCAAGAGAAACTTGATCCAATGAGTGTGTGACATCATTCATGTTGTCTTCAATGGAGTGGTTATCAACATCAAGAAATTCTTGATCACTACCACCACCTCCAGTTCCTCCTCCTGCATTTGAAGTTCCTTCTCTTGAATTCTGAGCCTCTGAGCTGGAATTTGAAGGCAATTCATTTGAATCAGCAGTATTTGTCATGCTAGTGCTGATGGAGCTTCAATTGCAGGGTTAGTCACCACTGGAGCTGAAGTAGTCTTCTTGTTTGGTCTTTTCAGCTCAAATCTTGGATCAGGATCTTCTATTGACCTGTTATCTATACATCCTGAAACATTCTCACAAGATTTGTTAAAACAGTTGGTAACTAAGTCAAGATCAAACAGCCAATCCAGACCAGAACCTTTTACACAGGGTGTGTGTTCATTAAAAGTCACATTGGCTGACTCCTTAATGATTCTAGTTCTGAGATTGTATACTCTATAAGCCTTAGCTTGAGAAGAGTACCCAACAAAATGTCCATCATTTGATTTCTCAGCAAACTTGGCTATTTGATCTTTGGTATTCAAGATGGTGCAAGGACATCCAAATGTTCTGAGAAAACCTATGAATGGTCTCCTTTTATGCCACAGTTCATAAGGAGTCTTACCATGTGTCTTAACTACCAAAAATATGTTCTACACATAGCAGGTTGTGATGACAGCCTCTTCCCAGAAGGTGATGGGCAGTTTAGAGTCAGACAACATGGTTCTTGCAACTTCAATAAGTGTCCTGTTTCTCCTCTCAGCAACACCATTTTGCTGAGGAGTCCTGGGAGCACTGTATTGTCTTGAAATACCCTTTTCATCACAAAATGTATCAAGGATTTGGTTTTTGAATTCGGTTCCTTGATCACATCTTATGATTTTGACCTTGTGATCAGATTGATTCTCAATTTTCAAAATGAAATTCTTTAAGATTTCAGGAGTTTCATCCTTAGTTCTAAGGAAAAACACCCAAGTGAACCTTGTGAAATCATCTGTGATCACCAAACAGTATGAGATCCTTCCTAAACTCATTATACTGGTGGGGCCAAACAGATCCATATGTAACAAGTGTAGGGGAGTAGTGATAGAGTTCATTTCCTTTGGCTTGTGAGACACTTTGTGTTGCTTCCCCTTCAGGCATGCAACACAGTGGTCATCACTTGTAAACTCTTTCTTTGGCATTCCAGTTACCAAATCATTCTTAATCAGTTTATTCATGTTCTTAAAGAGTACATGGCATATTCTTTTATGCCAAAGGAAAGATTCCTCACTATTTGCTTTAGATAGAAAGCAAGAAATCTCTCCAGAGGGAGATGTTTCCTGCAAGTCCATCTTGTACATGTTCCCTTTCCTAGGGGCTCTGAGCAAAATATGTTCTTGAGGAATGTCAACCCCGGGCTTGAGAACAATACACTCATGCTCAGTAAAGAGCATGTGATGTTTTTGGTCACAAAATTAGGACAAACTCTAAAGATTGTATCCAAGCTCCTTGACAAATTTACCTTCTCAATGCTAAGCTTACCATTTGAGACCATGCCCCTCCCAGTGATGTAACCTCCTGCATCTCCTTAAAAAGCAACTGGTCCTCCATCAATTCTTTCAAAGTTTTGAAGTAAGGACTCATTGCCAGTCATGTGCCTGGAGCAGCCACAATGATCTAGATATTTCTGTTGGTCTTTAGCTGTCCCTTGAGTTCATCATGATATCTTCAGTTTGAAAGCTCCAGTCAAAGCCTCCTTCTTCAATAGCAACTACAGCTTGCTGTCTTGGCTTCTCATTCTGGTTCCCTCCTTCAGTGTAGTTTGGCCTGGATGAGGCTTGGCCACCATTTGACTTAGGTTCCTTGCATTCTCTAGCAAAGTGTCCCATCTGGTTACAGTTGTAACACTTGACTTTGCTCTTGTCCAGCCCAAACTTGCCACTGGCAGCATTGCTAGGAAACCTTCTCCTAGTCCTCTTGTAGAACTTCTGGCTCTGTGAGTGTTAAGAGCCATTTGCTGGACTATCTCCATGTACTCCAGATCATCTGGATGGATGCAGTCCAAGTCTTCAAGAGTGAAAAGAAAGTTGACTAAACTTTCATCAGTGGAGATAAAAGCTTGAGAAGAACTTGTCTCTTGGAAGGGAATTCCTTGGATGTAGCTCTCTCTGGGTGTCTCTGGGAAGGTGATGAAAGGACCCTTTTGTGAGTTTTCATGGTAGCAGATTAGATGATGCTGTGGTTCTCTGCTATCCCTTTCAACCACATGAAGGGCTGAACTCTAGTGAGTGTTGGAGTTACCAGATGAATTTTGCATATTCATCTCCATCTGGTATCCACTGAGTATCCCATACAACTCAGTGAGAGTAAGGGTCTTGAGGTTTTCAGTCCTTTTAATGACCACACAGTAGTGTGTCCATTGTCTTGGAAGAGAGGACATAAACTTCCTAACAATATCCCTGTTCTCAATAGTTACCCCAACATCGGCCAGAGTATCCACAATCTCAACATACCTGAAGTATTGTTGAGTCATGGTCTCACCTGTCTTGAAGGTGAATTTTTCAAACTGCTGCTTCAGGAGATCCTTCTTGTTCTCCTTAGCTTCATTTGAACCCTCATACATCAGTTTCAGTGCATCCCATAGCTGTTTAGCGGTCTTGCACTTCTTGAAACCTCTATAGATGGAGTTTGGAAGAGCAGTTTGGAGGGCTGTCATGGCTTTCTGATCAATGTCAATTCTTTTCCAGTCTTTATCAGAAAAGTCAGCCCTCTCCTTTGGTATCATGCCACCACCAGCAGCAGCTGAAGAGGTGCATGGTACATGAGGTCCATTGACAACAGACTCCCACATCCTGGAATCTTGAGACTTGATAAAGCCTTCCATTCTTTGACACCAAGTGTCAAAATCCTCAGGAGTGATTAGTGGGGACTTTGTCATAGATCCAGTTACATATCAGCTTTGGAGATAGCTGCCATTTGAAGAGTTAAGTGATGTGTGTAACTATGAGGATTTGAAGATGGTGAGATCTTACAATCAAGAGCCTGGAATGCTCTGATACCAAATGCAAGACCGTTAAAGGGTACTTAAGCTTGCACTTAGTTAACACCATTAGGAGGATCTTAAGTTCATTTAACAATTCAAATAGGGAACTGGGAACTTTTACTGAAGATACAAGACAAACACAAGTAAGAACAGGAACACAAGATAAAGTTTTCAAGGAAGTTGTATATTGCTTCTCTAGTTCTATTACAAGTGTTGTACAAGTATATTTTTGAATACAAGAACCGGAGACTACTTATACTACATCCTATAACCGTCAATATGCAAAAAGACAGTTGGAAGTGACTAATCTAGACAACAAGATCAACCTAAAGTCAAAAGGCAGATTGCCTTTTGACTAGTGACTATGACATGCCATAGCTCACTGACTTTCCTATTACAAAAAGCGAATAAGGAACAAAAACAGAAACTTGCAGACAAAGACCTTATCTACTTTATCATAAAGCATGAAAGTTTCACCAAATGATGATAGTTGGTGAACCACCAGAGAATGCAGCGGACAGTAAGTTGCTTTATGATAAAGTTGATGGAAAAGGTATCTTTTCTCTCTCTTCAGAAGAAAATCAGTCTTGTCTTTAAACAGCTTTGGAAGACTTTGTCTTGAGAGCTTCGGAAGACTTCATCTTTTACCTTTTGAAGAGTTGAGTCTTGGCTTTGGAAGACTTTACACTTAGAGTATTTTCTAAGTTAAGTGTAAAGCTTCCGCAACAGTTTCTTCTGAACTTTGGCTTTGAAAGATTTTACACTTAGCATTTCTCTTGAGTGTGTAAAACTTCCGAAGCTGGTTCTTCTTTGTTCCAAAGTGCATGTTGGAAGACTTGGTTGTTTTGGTATCCTTTGGTTGCATCAGCCTCTTAACTTCAGAGGTTCCTACAGGGACTTACTATACTTGACATAATCTGAACTATTACCTTGAGTGACCGTGTTGGTGTTTGAATCTTTTAGTATTTAGTGATGGCTGGTGGTAGATCTTTTGAGGCTTCGCGAGGTGGAGGTCGGGGTGGACGTGGTATTAGACCGTGTGTCATGAGGAGCAGGGCTAAGACAGCTCCTAAAGAGCTAGAGCTTCGTCACCAGGACGGTGAGGATGAGAGTGCTAATCTGAGAGCCTCAATGAAGGAGGTGGTGGTTGAGGAGGTTCATCAGGTCATGCAGACGATTCTACCGACTGTAGTGACCGAGGTCATTAGAGCTGTGAAGGAGGATGAGAAGAAGGAGGGTGAGAAGAGGAAGACCGCTATATGAGGAGGCGAGGAAGGAGGTTTAAGGGGAAGGGAGTAACCAGAGACTGATATGGTTGTCTCCAATGATGATGATGAGGAGGAGGAAGCTGTGCAGGAAACTGTGAAGGGATGCAGCTATGGGGCATTCCAAAGGTGCGACCCCTACGTTTGATTGGAATGGGAGTGCGGCTGCTGCTCATCGTTGGGTGAGGGAGATGGAGGCGGTACTGGACATTAGCAAGTGCAGCAAGGATCAGAAGGTGAAGTTCGCTACCCACTCATTTGTGGACTCGGCGTTGTGCTGGTGGGACAACATTGTCCAAGCGGAGGGTACCAGGGAAATCGGGAGGATGAGGTGGAATGAGCTGAAGAGGTTGGCAATTGAGGAGTTTTGCCCTCATAGGGAGCTAGACAAAGTTAAGAGAGAGTTCCTGCAGTTAGAGGCGGGAACATTAATGCACCAATAGTATACAACGAAGTTCAACGAGATGGCAAGGTTGGTGCCAGATCAGGTGACGCCTATGTCACAAATGATCAAGAGGTACATTCAAGGTCTATTGGCAGATATCCGCAGACATTTGATCGCTACCCGGCCAGGTACGTTTAGGTCGGTGGTCGATCTAGCGGGGAGGCTGTATGACGGACGAGAGGTAGTGGCGATAGTGGATGTAGAGAAGGAGAGGGGCTATGTTAAGAATGGGAATGGAAGGCGGGATAATGATGGTGGATTTGTGGCCGGAGGTAAGACGATGAGGGTCGATGATCGGAAAATGAGAACAGGGAGAGAGGAAGCATGCAAGAAGTGTGTTAGAGGCCACGAGGGGGAGTGCAAGTGGGGATCGAACATCTGCTTCCAGTGTGGGAAAGAGGGCCATAGGGCAAGGGATTGTTGAGGGCAGAGAGCTCTGGGGCAAGAAAGGGGAGCAGAGGATGAAGGTCAGAGCAATCGCTATGACCGGGAGGAGGCTAGAGCAGACTCTGACATGATGTCAGGTACGTTTCTGGTAAATTAAATTATGCATCTGTGCTTTGATTGTGGTGCTAGTAGTAGTTTCATTCCTGCTACCTTCTGTGATAAGTTTCACGTTAGGAGTAGGAAGGTCGGTGAGCCCTTATATGTAGAAATTGCTATTGGTAAGTCCACAAGGTTGCCTGATGCCCTAGAGGATTGTGCGATAGAATTGGAAGAGCATGTGTTTCCTGCTAGACTGTTCAAGACGAAAGTAGGTAGATTGATACGTGCCTTGGGTAGAATTGGCTAGTAGCCTATGAGGCAAACACAGAGTGTTGTAAGAAGGTGGTTTGATCAACCGTGCCCGACAAGAGTTCGGTGCTGACCTACGGAGATAGAGTAATGATGAAGGCTTCGTCTTGGAGAGGGGATCATCCGATTCAAAAAGCAAGGAAAGCTAATACCAAGGTATATAGGGTCATTCCGAATCGTTGCTCAGGTAGGAGAAGTGGCCCATTGACGGGAGCTACCCGATGAGTTAAGTGGAATTCATCTAACATTCCATGTATCTCATCTAAGAAAGTGCTTAGCCGAGGAGGACATGATTGTGCCACTAAGGGATATCGGGGTGGACGAACGACTCAACTACGTGGAGCAATCAGTGGCCATTACTGGTAGAAGGGAGAGAAGGGCTAAGGAGAAGGGTGGTTTCACGTGTGCGAGTACAGTGGAGCCTAGAAGGTGTCTAAGCCTACATATAAGATCAAGGAAAAGATGAGACAGCATTACCCGCAACTGTTCGAGAAGCGACAGGTTTCGGGGACGAAACCTATATAAGGGGGGTGGACTTGTAACACCCCGAATTATATTAAAACGAAGAGAAAATAAAGTATAAAGAAAGAAATGATGAATAACACAAGTTGAAGGACTAAAGTTGTGTAAGATGCAAACTTTAAAATAATAGTGTTTAAAAGAGTGGGTATGGCTACCCACTACATTGCCATACCCATCTTCTCAGCTGAAAAAGGAAGAAAGAAGAAAAGTTCACGGTTTTAGAGAGGGAAGAAGCTGAAATCTTCTTGAAGGTGAGTTTTCTTGGGTTAATGTTTGGTTTCAACCGAATTTTTAGCTTCTAGGCCGAGATCTGTGGTGCTAAGTGCTTGATTTCATGGGTTTTAGGAGCTAAATTTGCAGGTGGAGGTGTGTTGCTAGAAGGTTGCTTCAGGTGAGTTCTTGAACCCCTATTTTTACTGGTTTTCTAAGTGTTGGGGCTATTATGCATACCGAGCAAAATATTTTTAAAGTAACCGTGAGCTTTCAGCTTGTTGTTCGACTGTTGTTCTGTGGTCGTATGTTTAGAGGCTGTTTTGGGTTAGATTTAAGATTTGGCATGTTTAAGTGCTTGTGGGGTGTTAGATCTATGTTAGGATGTTGTTTAAGAGCTGGTTGTGGTATAGTATGCATTTTCAGAAGAATGACCCATGCGCCCAGATTATTTCCATGCGCCTAACTGTCCCTATGCGCCCAAGTGACCTCATGCGCCTAAGTGTTCATGCGCCCAGATTATTACCATGCCCCTAATTGTCCCCATCAAAGGTAAGTGTATATCCCAATTACCACCAAAGTCTAATGCATAAGCGCGTAACATATCTTCCAGTGTTTGGATTGTCTTCTCATTCTGTCCATCTGTTTGTGGATGATACGCTGTACTCATATTTATTTGACTTCCTAATGCTTTTTGTAAAGTCTGCCGAAATCTTGAAGTAAATCGACTGTCTCTCTCAGATATAATTGAAATTGGTATTCCAAGTCTAGATACAATTTCCTTTATATAAATTTTTGCTAATTTCTCCATTTTATAATCTTCTCTGATTGGCAAGTAGTGAGCTGACTTAGTCAGTCTATCAACCCACTTGAAGTTCTGGGTAATTTGCAAACATCCAGAGGGTTTCTGATATTTAGCCTTTACTATTTAACATATATTATAATTTTCTACAAATTCTGCAATAGATTTCTTCATACCTGGCCACCAGTACTGATTTTTCAAATTTTTGTACATTTTATTGTTTCCTGGATGTACTGAATATCTCGATTTGTGTGCTTCCTTTAGAACAATTTCTCTAAGCATATCATTATCAGGAATCCAAATTCTTCCTCTAAATTTCAGGATTCTATTTGACGTAGCTTTTAGTTGTTCTTTCTGCCCCATCACACTTTTCAATTCATCTTTTTGTTGGGTTTCTCGAATTTGACTCATTAAATCCGAGTGTAACTCCATTCTCATAGCACGAACTCGTCATGGCTTAATTCTTTCCTTCCTACTTAAAGCATCAGCCACTAAAGTTGCCTTGCTTGGGTGATACTTGATCTCGCAATCATAATCACTCAGTAATTCCACCCATCTTCTTTGCGTCATATTCAACTTCTTTTGATCGAATATGTGTTGCAAACTTTTATGGTCTGTATAAATTATGCACTTGGTTCCATATAGATAATGTCTCCAAATCTTAAGTGCAAATACTACTGCTCCTAATTCCAAATCATGAGTAGTATAATTCCTTTCACTCCCCCTGTGTTGTCTAGACGCATATGCAATTACTTTATCTCGTTGCCTTAGAACACATCCGTAACCTTGATGTGATGCGTCACAGTACACTACAAAATCATCAATACCATCTGGAACGGTTAAAATAGGAGCACTACATAATTTGTGTTTCAGGATCCCAAATGCAGTGTTCTGTTTTTCTATCCAAACATATGGCTTATCTTTCTGAGTCAATTCTATCAATGATTGATCTATTCGAGAGAAATTTTCAATAAATCTC
The DNA here is from genome assembly GCA_025506505.1 of Flaveria sonorensis. NCBI lineage: Eukaryota > Viridiplantae > Streptophyta > Magnoliopsida > Asterales > Asteraceae > Flaveria > Flaveria sonorensis. The sequence goes on along the minus strand of JACCIY010001541.1, from coordinate 29,226 downwards.
CTATAATAACCAGCCAGACCTAAGAATTGACGTACTTCAGTTGGTGTTTTTGGAGCTTCCCACTTCTTAATTGCTTCAATCTTTGCTGGTCTACCTGGATTCCATCTTGATTAATCACATGTCCTCAGAATTGTACTTCTCTTTTCCATAATTCACACTTTGAGAATTTGGCATACAGTTCTTCTTTTTTGAAGTAACTCCAAAGTTAGCCTTAGACGCTTCTCATGTTTTTCCTTACTTTTAGAATAAATTAATATGTCATCTATGAAAACTATGACAAATTTATCCAAGTAAGGTTTGCGCACTCTATTCATTAAATCCATAAATACTGCTGGATCATTAGTTAACCCAAATGGCATTACAAGGAACTCATAATGACCATATCGAGTTCTAAATGAAGTTTTAGGTACATCCTCATCTTGGACTCTTAACTGATGATATCCTAACCTTAGGTTAATTTTTGAAAAGTAACTCGATCCTTGCAACTGATCAAATAGGTCATCTATTCGAGGGAGAGGGTATCTATTCTTAATGGTTACTTTATTGAGTTCTCTATAATCAATGCACATCCTAAAGGTTCCGTCTTTCTTCTTCACGAACAAGACTGGAGCTCCCCATGGTGAAACGCTAAGACGTATGAATCCTTTATCTAACAGCTCCTCTAATTGATTCATCAATTCCTTCATCTCTGATGGCGCCAAACGATATGGAGACTTGGCAATAGGTGCAGTCCCTGGTATTAATTCATTTTTGAATTCTACTTGACGAGGGGGCGGCAATCCCTGTAACTCGTCAGGAAATACTTCTGGATATTCTCTAACAATAGGAACAACTTTCAAGTTCTTCTTAACCGATTCTTACAAAATTTCAATTTAAACTATCATTAGTCAAATAAATTCACAGAATCTCACATTCACACATTAGTCATATACATCTCATATATGCAAATTTTTTATTGTCTATGCATAGATATGTTCACATAAAGTCATGGAAAAAAATATAAATACATGTTTTTAACGATGCTGTAAAATTGTTATTATATGAGCTTATGGTTATAGTCTAGGCATTTACTAATAATACCTAATTCTCTATAACCAATGGCTCTGATACCAATCTGTCACATTCCGGCGAAAGCGTGAAATGCTTGGGTGTGACTTTTCGGTCCAAAATACATTGATTATAATAACATGCAACACAACAATTTTAACTAAACATAATTCTTCCATCAGTCATATATTTGTAGGATTACATTATACAAAATTTAGTCTAATAACTAGACTTTTACATTTGTAATCCTAATTCATGGTACACGTCCTCATCATTTTATTTATTCTTCAGCTAGTAGTGGACATGAACATCCACAAAAAGGCTGAAATCTGATAGATCAATAATCACCCATATGCACAGCTCTCCTATATAGTCGTGCCAATCACTGAAGATGTTGAACGTGTACACAAAACTATAAAACATTATGATTTCCTGAAAAAGCATACTCAAATAGTCAACATAACGTTGGTGAGAATATAGGTTTAATAACTTAACAAAATTTTTTCTTAGATGATGCAACATAAATAAATTCACAACCAAACCTACGTATATGCCAAATGATTCATAACTGTCACAAATATAAATCACAGAATCAAATAATATAACATCACAACTCTCAGCTGGTGGATGCAGGATGACATATTCATAAGTAACGTTACTTATATTATTTGATGGTTCCTCATCCGAATTAATGGTTGTGTCAAAATGACAGTAGCTTATCAAAAATCCTTATTTACATTTGCATCAAATAATATATTAAACAGTATGCTTTTCCCCCCAAAAATTTATAAATAAAAAGGGACTACGTTACTCACCTTATTTCCAGCAACAAGTCAAATATTTCTTATAAAATAATTATTTGTTAGAAATAAACCTTATTTCTTTAAAATTTTTAGCATTTATATCATTAATCAAATCAAAATTTATAAATAGTAGCTACATGTGTCCAATATTTTCTAAATTTTAGAAACAGTAATTTTCTAAAATCCAGATTATCACATAAAAATTTCAATCAATATTTATTTACAGATAATTTCCTAGAATTTTTACAAATTTCATAATGAATGGAAGAAATAGTCATATATCTCTAAAAATTCTAAAAATTATACAGAATGTTTTACTCAATATTTAAAATTTTATGTAAAAGTTTTATGATTTTACCTACTGTTTTGTTAATATTTTCGATTTTATTTTTATTTTTAATTCTAAAATATGTAACTCTAACATACTAAGGAATTAATTCACGAAATTTATTCTCTAATTCCAATTTAAAATAAGGGTAATCATATAAATTTTTCGTATTTTTATTGAGTTTAAATCTTCTGTTTGGTAATTTTCTTCTATTTCCTTGAATTAATCATATAAATTAATATATCCTATATAATTATTCCATAATTTTCAGATTATTATTTCCAATATTTTTTTATAAATTTCTAAATTTTATTCCCAAAAGCACAGTCATTTAAGTATTTAATCTAACTTAGTTAGTAAATCATAAAATAACACATATTTTAACTCTTTTAAACCCTTTATTTTTATTTAAACCTTTTTATTTTTATAAAGCTTTCAAAACTTTCTGCTTTAATAAACATAATTACTGATTTTAGTTGAAAATCAATGTTTCATAAGACTTGTTAATAATTTTTACTCTAAGTAACATAAAAGGGTTTAAGCTTTATGTATGTTTACTACATACATAACTTATAATTTCTTAATGAAGAGACTTTTTCTTGATCTAAACTTGATTATAGATGTAAGAAAAGTGTAGAAGATGGTTGATGGAGGCTTCTAACTTCTTGAGTTCTAAAGAAGACGTTTCTTGAATTTAGGTAATACTTCAAGGATTTTGATGATAATTTGTATGTGTTTTCAATGGTATATCAACCAAGAGACAAGAGAGTTGTTGAAGTAAGATGATGGCTTCGATGGTGTTGGGTATCGAGAGACAAGAGAATGTTTTGGATGGAAGATTTGTTGGTGTAAAGGATGGTGCTTATGGTGGGGTTGGAAACCGAGAGACAAGAGAGAGCCAAGAGGTGATGGTAATGGTTGTTGGTGGTTTGTGGTTGTGGTGGTGTCCATCGGCCGAAGGTTTCAAGGGAAATTAAGAGGTCATCATTAGTTCTAAGCTAGGCTTGATGAGTTGGTGGTTTTAGGCTCATTAGGTGGCAATCAGGTGCTAGTTGTCATGGCTAAGAGAGTGATTAGTGTATGGTTTGCTAGGTGTCACCATATGGTATTAATGACATTCTTAGTCATTAAACTAGTGTTAGTTTGTTAGTTACCTACTAATAAATGCTTGTTAACACTCTAATGATCCGAGTTCTTGAGTTTATAAGTTACTTTGGTGTTTAAGTGTTTATGATTAGTTTGGATTTATTTCTTCATATCAACCTTCTAAAAGTTAACTTATTTGGTTATGTTTGATTAAGTTCAATCTTAGTTCATTACACATTAGATGGAAGCATATATCAATCAAATAACTGGTCATATAATCTTATGATTTGGTATCTTTAATAGCTTACAAAATTCATAAAAGTTTACATACATGCGCACGTAATTGCTTTTGCATGCATGCTTGTTTACGTATCATATTCATATATGCATGCATGTTAAAATATATATAGAAATTCTTATAAAGTTAGTAAAATAACGTCACATTAGCAAATCACAAGTAATAGTCATCTAGCAATTCTTAATTTAATATGTATTTAATTAAATATGTATATATATATTACTAACTTATAATAATTCCTAGAATTTTAATTTAACTAACCTTAGTTTTAGAGTTGTCATAATGATTGACTCATTTGAAGGCTTATCTTTGATCTTTGATCTTTGATTATTAATTCAATTACAACATCAATTTCGTGTTGTTTGATTGATTTTGTGATTTTATGATGAACATGTGTGTCGAACTTAAATGTTTCTTCAAATTTTCAATAATGATCTTGTTCAATAGCTTCAAGTTTTGAATGGATAATCAGCTAAATGATTAATCATCTTCAATCGAAGAAATCTAAACGAAATCATTTATTTCTTATTTAATTTGATGATGAGCTTGTCATTTTCTTTATGTTTCTTCTTTTCTTCTTTGTTATTGACATCTTAAAAATGAAATTAGATCTGAAACGTAGATGAATCCAATAACCAACAGTTGTGATACCATTTTGCTAAATTGATATTTCAGATTCATTGAGTTTGAATATTAGGATTCATCTTGTTAATGATCAAATAGTTAAAATTGAGATGGGTGTGAGTGTATGAATCCAATGTGACATCCGGAAATTTTCCGTTACCAAACTTCGTTAGTTCCGTTAGGTCTTGCATACACGTGTTGTGAGCACACACTAGTTGTCGTTGAACGTTGGTGACTTAATAATAATTAACAACGATTATCAGATAATAACTTAACTAAAAATGTGATTATTAAGTTGTGCTTATGTGCTTACATGATTTAAATATTATTTGTGAATTCTACCTTGTAACGTGACAACGTGTTATATTTATTTCATGTGTTTTGTAGCTAGTGAAAATTATATATGATTATTATTGTTGGTTAATAATACTTGTATTTTGTAGTTAAAGATTGTTAAAAATGTTAAAAGAATCAATTTTTACAAAAGGTGATTAAGGAGGGTTATTTTGCAATTACCATAAAACTAAATATTACCAAAAATTAAACCCTATCCCCTCCCATAACCCCCCCATTGCGACCGAACCCTCTTCCCCTCCCATCCCTTGTGATTTTGATCAACAACAACAATCAAGCATCGATTTTGATTAGTTCCAAGTGATTCCAACGTGTAGCAAGCATCAATTCTTGATTTCTATGTGATTAAAGGTTAGATTTTTATTGTTTTTCATGGTTTTTGGGTGTTGGCCGAAACCCTAGTTCGAATGGGTGCTAGATGTCAAATTTTGTGATGTTTGATGATTGTATGATGTTAGTTAGGTTGTATTGATGTTAGTTTACGTGGATTATACGAGAAATTTGTGGTTTTGATGCGTAGTTCATACCTTATTGCATGAACTTGATGATTTGATGATGAATTGATGATGTTATGATGCTAATGATGTTGTATGAATGTTGGGATTATGATAATTATGCTAGAAATTCAAGAATTAATCATGTAGTTCATACCTTGCTAAAAGTAGAAACTTTTGGATATGAGATTTGTGAATTATGATGATGTTGAACATGTTTAAATGATAGTTAGGAGCTTGAATAGGTATTGTGTTGATGAATTCATGATTGAATTAAGCGTTAGATAGATTTTGGGATGTTACTTTCCCAAAAGGGAAACTTTATTTATGTGGAACATTGGATAAGGTGAACTGGACATGTTTATGATGTTAGGATCATGGTAGAATGTTTATTGATGGTGTCTAATATGGTGGAATGTGTTAATTGGGTCGTATGGATACTTGATTGGTCAATTGGGAAATTCGGACTTTTATGGATATACATGATGATGGCTTGTGAGAGGAGATTATAAAATCATGTTTGGAAATGTAATAGGTCATTGTTGGATATGTTGGTTGGCATGAATCTTGTTGAATAATGTGATGATGATCATCATATACACATGCGAATCTGAGGCCCCTACTTAGTAGGATTGGCAGGGTTTTGGGTGTGAAGTCGTGAGTGGCTTCACATGGCATGTTGTGCATGATTAGACTTTATGTATGATGTACTAGTTGTGATGTAATTATAATTGTGTGAGCATGTTGCCTACTTGAGATTTGCATGAGTTGTATGATAATCTAAGTTGTATGATGATCTTGGTAGAGCAAGTGGTTGATGAAGTGATATATGTGAACAACTTGTATGATAACCATGTATGGTGAGTTGCTATGCTTGATTAAATTGAATTTCAATTAATAATGTCACCAACAGGTCAAACGGGTCAACTGGGTCAAACGTGTCTTGTTTTTCCAAAACCTTGAGTCAATGTGTTTATTGAGCACTTAGGGTTGTTAATGATTCTGTGTACACGTACTCATGTACTTGCGTGTTCTAGGTAACCTTTAAAGGTTGTCTTTCCTCTCTCTCAAGTTAGCTTTAATATCATTCGTGTGCACACCAGGTGAGTTCATGCCCCACTTTACTTACACTCTTTTTTGGGGGAGATAGCATACTCGTTCTGAAACGCTTTATGGATTATAAGTTGTGTATAGTGTAATGTAGTTCGATAACACTTTCAGATCGTTAATATTGGAACTAGAGAGAAATCTTGGGTAGTACTACTGGGTTTGATAAGCCCCACCTGTGCGACTCGAGGTCAAATGGGTGCAATATTGTCCTAACACATGGTGTCACGACCTAGTAAGTCATGACGGGAGGCAATCAAACGAAACGCTGTCAGCTTCGATCACGAAATCACTATGATTATTACTTGTGAATTTAGACTAGCTATCTAATTCAATGCACTCTTATGTTTTATAACTGTTACTGTTATGTTTTACGCAAACTCTTGAACTCACCAACCATTGTGTTGACTCTTTTAGTATGTTATTCTCAGGTTGTGGTTAATGAAAAGCCTAGGAGCACTCACAGGTCAGCATTTGTGGGTCAGCATTGTTGGGAACATTTTATTTTTGCAATCGAAGCAAGTTTCTGTACTTGGTTTTGAATAACGGTTGGGCGCTTGTTTTGTGCACTTTACATTTTGTACCCTTGTGTTTGCTTTACTTACAAAAAAAATGCTTCCGCAAAAATTTTGAAGTTTTAAACTCTGGTTTGGTTTGAATGGTTCATATAGAGTCGTTCTGAGTAACTAATGACTGAGATCCTGGTTTATTCACACGCCTTGCGGTAAAACCCCGCACGTGGATTTTGAGGGTGTGACATCCAAGAGCATAAGAAATTGATGATGATAAAAGCATGATTTTATTATGTTGGTAGACAAATATCAATGAAATTCATTTATAAATTGAAGAACAAACCCACCCAAAAAAGAATTTCTCATTGGGTGGTGGAATCACACCATAAAAAACATACACATACAAATGCACTAATGAGTCTTTATGTATAGGTGCTAGGAAATATTATATCACAAACTTTGATTATTCTTTCCGTTTGATTTTGACTTTTCTGTGTTGATTTTGTTTTGTTTTTCTTTTTTAATCAACATGGTATCTGAATCTTTATAATAAGATCTTTAGCCAACTGTAAATGTGATTTGTTAATCTTCAATTTATCATCTTGTTGAACACAATGGAGATTGAAATAAAAATAATATAACAACAAAATATAGTAAGTTGTAAGTTTGTACAAAAACCCTTTAAATAAAAACATTAGAATTAGTTAAAAATTATATGAATGCTTAGAAAAGTTTACTTTGGTATCTTATAACATTATGCATTTCTCTCATCCTTCTGCTTCCCGAAAATTGGTTGCTTTGCTACCTGAATATACGTAGCAAATGCATAGGAAACCATAATTTCAGTCATTTGCGATGCAAAAGCGAGAAGGAAAAAGCCTCGTCGGAAAACGTTTGCAAAGCTTTTGTGACGCAGTTTGTGACACTTTTCCGACACAAAATTGCCTTGGTAATTTACTACACAATCTTAATCACTTAAATTTAACATTTATTTATCTTAGAGTTAATTTCTATTTTGCTCATTGTGGTTTGATCAATTTAACGGTTTTGCCCCAATAGTTTAAAAATAGCCAAAATCCTCCTTGAAGTCACTATTTTTTCTTCAAATTGCTCCTCGCCCCTAACTTCATTTAATTCTCACGTTAAATTGGATCCACATGCCCCTCACATGAGGGAAAATTATGTCTTTTGTTGTGGGTCTCTTTTAACGTGGGAGTTAAATAGTGTTAGGGGCATGAAGCAATTTGGAGAAAAAGTAGTGACTATAGGGAGGGTTTTGACTATTTTTAAACTATTGGACAAAACCATTAAAATGGTCAAACCATAAGGAGCAAAACAGAAGTTAACTCTTTATTTTATTTTATTATATATAATTATGATAATAATAATAGTAATAATAATAATAATAATAATAATAATAATAATAATAATAATAATTATTATTATTATTATATCTATTACAATTAGAAGTTGCGTGAACAGTAAATTTTAATGATTGGTTGTGTGGTTCACATGGCAACCAGTTGCTGGACCTTGTTTCAGAATCGAGTTATATATATCACCATTAGGTGTAAGTGGTGGTTTCATAATCGCCTTTCTCCGATAGCCATAGAACCACCATAATCCCTAGTAAAGCTATTAATGAAAAACCTAGCATCCATTAAACAACCACTTCTAGACGTCGCCATTGAGGAATTAGAGATGATGGTGACCGGCATAGAGGCAAGCCTTAGTGACTCCTGAAAGTGACAATGTTACCGATCGACTTTGTCTTGCATCCTTAGAAACACCATCATCACCGTTAAAGCCATTGACAAAACCCTTGCCCTATGTTAAACAACCACTCGCATGTGATGCTCACGACGTTGAGAACCCCCACACTTGATTTGAGATGAAATTGAATAGTAGGAGAGGTTATCGACTGGATCTGAACACTTGTACACTTGTAGAGTAGGTGTTATCATCACACTACTTTTCATACACACTCTATTTAATCTTAAATTTTTTTAATTTCAATTTTTTAACAGTCAACATATATATATATATATATATATATAATGAATGGATCAAATGAGAACTCATTTTTTGTGAAAACTCTAGGAACTAATCTCAAACACTAGTTTCCAGTGGCAAAATGGTAATTAACAGAAACATAATAAAAAAATTTTAAAATAAAAAAATAACATATAATTAAAAAAAGTAAAAACACAAATATGTTTCTTTCGTTTCCCTCTTTCATAAAAAAAATTTATAAAAAATAAAAAAATCTCGTTTTTGTTACGAAATTCATTTTACATATGTGTAATACCGGATTTACACATATGTATAACTAGATTTACACGTGTAAATAACGGCTGGATAATTTTTTTTTAAAAATGTATATCAATATGGTAGGCGTTGGAAAGATAAAAAAAACTTAATTTAATGATGAATTTTTTTTAAAAAAATAATGTCATGAAAAAAAGTTATGAACATTTTTAAAAAATGGTGAAAATAATTGTGTGCCTCATATTGGTTTCCAGGGTTCTCTCAAAAAAAGATGGTTCTCAAGATAACCCTTACCATATATATATATATATATATATATGTATGTATATATATATATGTATATATATATATGTGTATATATATGTATACATATATATGTATAGATACATATATATGTATATATGTATATATGTATGTATATATGTATATATATTTATATATATATATGTATATATATATAAATATATATATATATGTATATATACATATATATGTATATATGTATATATATATACATATATATACATTAAATTCAACATCGACTACCACAGTTATCTAACATGAATGACTCATTCAACCGAGATACATATAGTACAACCAATTAATACTTTGTATATATGTGTATATATATATATGTACATATATATATGTATATATGTATATTTTGTAACACCCTGAATTTTATTAAAAAGAAGAGAAAATAAAAGTATAAAGAAAGAAATGAGGAATAACACAAGTTGAAGGACTAAAGTTATGCGAGATGCAAACTTTAAAATAATAGTGTTTAAAAGAGTCGGTATGGCCGCCCACTATATTGCCATACCCATATTCTCGGCTGAAAAAGGAAGAATGAAGAAAAGTTCATGGTTTTAGAGAGAGAAGAAGCTGAAATCTTCTTGAAGGTGAGTTTTCTTGGGTTAATGTTCTGTTTCAACTGAATTTTCAGCTTCTAGGCCGAGATTTGTGCTGCTAAGTGCTTGATTTCGTGGGTTTTAGGAGCTAAATTTGTAGGTGGAGGTGTGTTGCTCGAAGGTTGCTTCAGGTGAGTTCTTGAACCCTTCTTTTTACTGGTTTTCTAAGTGTTAGGGCTATTATGCATACCGAGCAAAATATTTTTAAAGTAACCATGAGCTTTCAGCTTGTTGTTCGACTGTTGTTCTGTGGTCGTATTTTTAGAGGCTGTTTTGGGTTAGATTTAAGGTTTGGCATGTTTAAGTGCTTGTGGTGTGTTAGATCTATGTTAGGATGTTTTTTAAGAGCTGGTTGTGGTGTAGTTTGCATTTTCAGAAGAATGACCCATGCGCCCAGATTATTTCCATGCGCCTAACTATCCCCATGCGTCTAAGTGACCTCATGCGCCTAAGTGTTCATGCGCCCATATAGTGGTCATGCACCCAGATTTGTCCCCATGCGCCTAGATTTGTTGGCCATGCGCCTAAGTGTAGGCCATGCGCCTAAACAGTTTTCCATGCGCCCAGAAGAATGCCCATGCGCCTAAGTGTAGGCCATGCACCCAAACAGTTGTCCATGCACCCAGAAGAATGCCCATGCGCCTAAGTGTAGGCCATGTGCCCAAACAGTTGTCCATGTGCCCAGAAGAATGCCCATGTGCCTAAGTGTTGGACATGCGCCCCAGTAGTGCCCATGCGCCCAGAGATGCTCATGCGCCTAAGTGTTAATGCGCCTAAGCAGGGCTCATGCGCCTGCATAGTGGTAATGCGCCTAGGCTGTTTTCTTAGAACTTTTATGCTCATGCGCCTAAGATGTCCAACTGCTCTCCATTTTGGACTTAGGGTTTTCTGAGGATTTTATGAGGTAGTTGGTTGAGATAGGTTCTGTTATGATGTAATGGCTTGGGCTTGGTGTGTTATGCATGTTTGTGTGATGTGTTATCTTTCCATGTTTAACGGTTTTCAAATGTATGTATTATGGTATGTAATACGATATATATGATGTTATGACTTTACGTGGTATGATGTATGAATGTACGTAAAGTATTATGTAACGAAAGTCGAAGAGAACGAATGAAGAGAATGGAAGCAATGGACGATGAGATCCTTGTCGCTTATCCCGGTACTGTGTCAGTCTTCGGACACGAGTCAGGGGTTTGTTTACAGGCCCCGGCACAGTATCAGCTTTCGAGCACGAGTCGGGGGTATTGCATGAGACAGGATGGCATGTGAAAGAGATGAGATGTTGTTGCTCGCCCCGGTACAGTGTCAGCTTTCGAGCACGAGTCGGGAGTTGGTTTCGGGCCCCGGCACAGTATCAGCTTTCAAGCACGAGTCGGGGGTGTTGCATACGAGATGGGATCCTTGTCGCGTACCCTGGTACTGTGTAATTCTTTGGACACGAGTCGGGGGTTTGTTTACAGGCCCTGACACAGTATTAGCTTTCGAGCACGAGTCGGGGGTATTACATGAGACAGGATCTGGATGATGGTAAGAGATGTAATGTATGATAATGATGAACGATGATGAAGATAATAATAATTATTATCAATGTGTACGTATGATGTTTGATCATGAAAGAACGTAAAGGTTATGTTTTAACGAAAGTAAAGTATTTTATTTATAAAACTAGAACTCACTCAGCGTCGCTGACTTTGTATGCATAATAGTTGGCAGGTATTTTGTTGATGCTGAGGAGGTGTAGGCATGGATGCATAAACTACTGGGAGGGTTTTGAGGCTGGCATCCACATTTTTGATATGATGTTGTATTTTGAAATTTACATGAATGATGTAATGAAATGATATGTTTTAACTTATAAATGAGAAGTTTTTTTTATTTCCGCTGCAAAAGTAATGTATGTTTTAAATATTTTATGCGATGACGGTCCAGCTGTAAGCGTCCCGGGAACGAGGCCTTACAAGTTGGTATCAGAGCCAAAGTTTAAGAGAATTGGGTAAATATTTTCAAAAGAACCTAAACTTAAACTGAGAATGGGACCAAAAGAAAGGGATGCCAGTCCTAGTAGCTACATGCCTGTAGGTAAAGGTTTTACGTAAACGTTTTATGTAAGTTAATGAAAAGGGTAATTATGTGCGCGTGTTATGTGGTTTATGTGCTTTCGTGTAGAGTTAGATACTGATGTAGTCAGGATAGGAATTGCTTGGAGAGTGAAGAGTAAAGTAAGTGGCTAATCATACCTGGTCACTGTAATTAGGGACTTACTATACTTGACATAATCTGAGCTATTACCTTATATGACCGTGTTGGTGTTTGAATCTTGTAGTATTTAGTGATGGCTGGTGGTAGATCTTCTGAGGCTTCACGAGGTAGAGGTCGGGGTGGACGCGGTGTTAGACCGCGTGTCACGAGGAACAGGGCTAAGACTGCTGAGACGGCTCCTGAAGAGCCAGAGCTTCGTCACCAGGACGGTGAGGACGAGAGTACTTATCTGAGAGCCTCAGTGAAGGAGGCGGTGGTTGAGGAGGTTCATCAGGTCATGCAGACGATTCTGCCGACTGTAATGACCAAGGTCATTAGAGCTGTGAAGGAGGATGAGAAGAAGGAGGGTGAGAAGAAGAAGACCGCTAGACGAGGAGGTGAGGAAGGAGGTTTAAGGGGAAGGGAGCAACCAGAGATTGATATGGTTGTATCCAGTGACGACGAGGAGGAGGAGGAAGCTGTGCAGGAAACTGTGAAGGGATGCAGCTATGGGGCATTCCATAGGTGCAGCCCTCTACGTTTGATGGGACTGGGAGTACGGCTACTGCTCATCGTTGGGTGAGGGAGATGGAGGCAGTACTAGACATTAGTGAGTGCCGTGAGGATCAGAAGGTGAAGTTCGCTACCCACTCATTTGTGGACTCAGCCTTGTGCTGGTGGGACAACATTATCCAAGCCAAGGGTACCAGGGGAATCGGGATGATGAGGTGGAATGAGCTGAAGAGATTAGTAATTAAGGAGTTTTGCCCTCATAGGGAGCTAGACAAAGTTGAGAGAGAGTTCCTGTAGTTGGAGGCGGGACCGATTACGCACCAACAGTATACAACGAAGTTTAATGAGATGGCAAGGCTGGTGCCAGATCAGGTGACGCCTATGTCATAAAAGATCAAGAGGTACATTCAAGGTCTGCCGGTAGATATCTGCAGACATCTGATCGCTACCCGGCCAGGTACGTTTAGGTCGATGGTCGATCTAGCGGGGAGGTTGTATGATGAACGAGAGGTAGTGGGGATAGTGGATAGAGAAGGAGCAGGGCTATGTTAAGAATAGGAATGGAAGGCGGGATAATGATGGTGGATTTATGGCTGGAGGTAAGACGATGAGGGTCGATGATCAAAAAATGAGAACAGGGAGAGAGGAAGCATGCAAGAAGTATGGTAGAGGCCACGAGGGGGAGTGCAAGTGGGGATCGAACATCTGCTTCCAGTGTGGGAAAGAGGGCCATAAGGTGAGGGATTGTCACATGGCTAGATGTTACAGATATGGTGAGACTGGACACATGAGCAGAGACTGCAAGAAGTTGAGGGCAGAGAGCCCCGAAGCAAGGAAGGGGAGCTGAGGATGAAGGTCAGAGCAATCACTATGATCGGGAGGAGGCTAGAGCGGACTCTGACATGACGTCAGGTACATTTCTAGTAAATTAAATTATGCATCTGTGCTTTGATTATGGTGCTAGTAGTAGTTTCATTCCTGCTGCCTTCTGTGATAAGTTGCACGTTAGGAGTAGGAAGGTCGGTGAGCCCTTCGATGTGCAAATTGCTATTGGTAAGTCTACTAGGTTGCCTGATGCCTTAGAGGATTATGCGATAGAATTGGAAGAGCACGTGTTTTCTGCTAGACTGTTCAAGATGAACGTAGGTAGATTGATACGTGCCTTGGGTAGAATTGGCTAGTAGCCTATGAGGCAAACACCGAGTGTTGCAAGTAGGTGGTTTGATCAACCGCGCCCAACAAGAGTTCGGTGCCGACCTACGGAGATAGAGTAATGATGAAAGCCTCGTCTTGGAGAGGGGATCATCCGATTAAGAAAGCAAGGAAAGCTAATACCAAGGTATATAGTGTCATTCCGAATCGTTGCTCAGGTAGGAGAAATGGCCTATCGAAACCTATATAAGGGGGGTGGACTTGTAACACCCCGAATTATGTTAAAAAGAAGAGAAAATAAAGTATGAAGAAAGAAACGAGGAATAACACAAGTTGAAGGACTAAAGTTATGCGAGATGCAAACTTTAAAACAATACTGTTTAAAAGAGTGGGTATGGCCGCCCATTACATTGCCATACCCATATTCTCGGCTGAAAAAGGAAGAAAGAAGAAAAGTTCACGGTTTTAGAGAGAGAAGAAGTTGAAAT
>JACCIY010001541.1:0-10000 GCA_025506505.1 Flaveria sonorensis | reverse complement strand
AGATGAGACTCCACCGGTCTCGCTAGAGGATCTCACATACTCCTCTTGAATTCTTTCCAGCATTAAACATATTGAAAATATTAGTTCAAATGGGTCATTTTGACCCAAACACACTTAAACATACTAGAATCAATCAAAAGTTAGTTCAAATGTGTCATTTTAACCTAAACACACTTAAACATACTAGAATCACACAAAAGTTAGTTTAAATGGGTCATTTTGAACACACACTTAAACATACTAGAATCAATCAAAAGTTAGTTCAAATGGGACATTTTGACCCAAACACACTTAAACATACTAGAATCATACAAAAGTTAGTTTAAATGGGTCATTTTGGCCCAAACACACTTAAACATACTAGAATCAATCAAAAGTTAGTTCAAATGGGTCATTTTGACCCAAACACACTTAAACATACTAGAACCACACAAAAGTTAGTTCAAATGGGTCATTTTGACACAAACACACTTAAACATACTAGAATCAATCAAAATTTAGTTCAAATGTGTCATTATGACCCAAACACACTTAAACATACTAGAATCACACAAAAGTTAGTTCAAATGGGTCATTTTGACCCAAACACACTTAAACATACTAGAATCAATCAAAAGTTAGTTCAAATAGGTCATTTTGACCCAAACACACTTAAACATACTAGAATCACTCAAAAGTTAGTTCAAATGGGTCATTTTGACCCAAACACACTTAAACATAATAGAATCAATCAAAAGTTAGTTCAAATGGGTCACTTTGACAACACTAACAAGACAAACTAATGATCAAATCAAAAAAATAATATTATCTTTCTAACAACACAAATTAATAAACAATTCAAACAACTTATATTACCATTTTAACAACACAAACTAATGATCAAATCAAAAAATAATATTATCTTTCTAACAATACAAACTAATAAACAATTCAAACAACTTATATTATCATTCTAACAACACAAATTAATTTAATTAAAATAACATATTTATATAACTATACACACACATACACATCGATACCTCTACCGCCTTTCTTGTAAGACTCTAAACATAGCCACTATCACCTTCCCACTTTCGTCAATCGATATCGTTGTTTAATCTTCCCCTGCTGTCGCCAGCCATTGAACCATTTCTACCCATTTCTTCCTCAATGTTGTTCAATTGCTTCAAAAGATGACGACGATATCGCCCCGAGCAGCCAGATATGGTGGTGTTGGTGACTGATATTTGCCCCTTTGATGATTTTAGGGTTTTCGGTGATAATTTTAAGTCAGAGGTGGTGGTGGATTGAATGATGTTGATGGTATTAAATGGGAATGGGCACTAATGATGGTGGATTGAATGGTGTGGGTAGTGATGGTGGTGGATTGAATAGTGCTGGGCGGCGGCGGTAGTGGATTGAACGATGGTAGAATGGAGGTGGTGGATTGAATGGTGATGGAACAACGGTGATGGATTGAAAGGTGGTGGTGGGCAGCGGTGGTGGAATGAACGGTGGTTGGTGGGCGGTGACAGTGGTGGATTGAACGGTGGGAGGGTGGGTAAGCTTAGATTCAACATGTATAATTTAATATCGATAATCATAATTGGAACATAGTTACCTTTAACGTATGCAATCGAAACTAACTATTATAACTGGATATATTTGATCCTAACTGGAACTAATTATTTATAACTATAATTAATATATATAATATTATAATATTATTATTATAGTAAATAATAATTATGACTTATAATTATAATAATACTTGTAATAATAACAATAGTACTTGTAATAATAGCAATAATACCTTTAACAAGAACAATGATATGTACATAAATATTATTAATAATGATATTAATAATTATAATTATTATATTTATTAAAATAAAAATTTTAAAAATTTTAACACCTTATTGCGACGACATCGCCATAAATGTTTCATAAAAGGCGGGCTTATTTCCTCCAAGTTATTTAGAGGAAAAAAAAGAAAAAAAAATAGTTTTTTACCTATGGCGTCGACATGATGTTTCATAATAGACGGGCTTATTTCCTTCTAAAGTTATTTAGAGGGAAAAAAAGAAAAAAATGGTCTTTTACATATGGTGACGACATGTCGTCGCCATAGGGTGGACAAAATTTTTTAACTTTTTTGTATGATAAAAAATAAATCAAAATTGAAATAAAATGACTTATGGCAACCACTGTTGGGAACGACTTTTTGTCGTCGCGATAGGTTGGACCTAAGGCGACAACTTGTCATCGCAGTAGGTTTGCTGATCCGTTAAAAGGATCGAATCTGTGATAATATCGTAATGCAATGATCAATTCAAACACATGCAATTACATCAAAAAATTCATAGATTTTATTGATAGAAAATGCATAGGATACAATGTGTAAGGGTTAAAGTTCATTCTTTTCTAACTGCTTTTCTGACTCATAGACTCACTGACTGACTCCCTTACTGAATCAATCCCTAATCAATTCTTAGAATCAATTCCTTACAAAATACATAAAATATCCTATTTATACTATCAAAAAACAAAGGAACATATATTTACAAAATAAGTCCCTATACTATGACAAAAAACACATAAAGACAAAATGTTAATCTTCTAAAAGCTTCAACAATACTCCCTCTAAGATTTACATTGTCTTCAGTCCACATTGAACTCTTTTGTCTCATATTTGATCTTGAACACGGGCTTCTATTTGTAGAGTTCCAACTCTCACAAAGCCTTCTTGAATGCAGACTTGAATTTCTTTCAAAGATTTTATGATCTGCTCAGCATTCAAGATCTCAGAAAGGACAGTAGCATTTTTTTTGATCTTCCACCTTCATCTGGCACATGAATAGGTGAATCAGCAACAACCTTGATAACTTCAAGTGAAGACTCCTTGACAATCAAATTCTCTTGTGATACCTATATATCACAAAGATTAACTGATAACAATCGAATTTTGAATGAATGAATGTATCGGGTGTTCGAGTGAGTAAATCAGAGTGTTTGAGTTTGTGAATGAGTGAATAAATGAATGAGAACACAAGTGTTGTATATATATATATGTGTAAATTTTTAGGCGCATGAGCACTGTAAAGGCTCATGAGACTAAATTTCACACCAAGTTTTCAGACGCATGAGCACTGTGAATGCGCATGAGGTTTAGATGCATGAGCACTGTTCAGTCGCATAAGCACTCTTTAGGAGCTTGGACACTGTTCAGGCGCATGAGACTAACACTTTGAAATTTTCACACCATCCATCTGAACACTGTTTAAGCATATTAGTACTGTTCACACACAAATTTTTCAACACGTAGTCAATTTTTTGACTATCACTCAAAATTTACATTAATGACCATCAAATTTTAACATTTTTTGACATTCAAACTTTTATTTTTTATTTTGTTTTTACTATTTTATTTTTATTTTATTTTCAAAAACAATTTCCAATCATTTTATTCTCTATATAACTTTTACAAAATAAATAGTCTTATTTTATTTGCAAGAAGCTTTTCCACTGAATTTGAATTCTTTTTCAGGTTTATTTTTACATCATATCAAACACACACATGCTTGAAATTGCAGCTTTAACCTTTCATCCAAAGCACTTTATTTTTTATTTCTTTTTCACATTTTGAAAATTTTCCATTGATTTTCTCTTTTACAATTTTTACTCCCCCTAAACTTCTAAGTTTACAAACTTAGAAGTTTCTTTTATTTTGCAATTAGAGCAAACCAATCATTATCAACATACCTGCACACAGAAAATCATGTAAAAATCAAAATTAAAGCAGAATAAAAAATCTACTATATACATTTGAATCACATGCCTGCGGTGAGATCATATCGGTTAAGATCAGCACATTAAAAGAAAATAAAATGATGGATAGTCATAGACAGTGATTAAATCCTGATCAAGTGTGTTTCAGGTCAGCATTTCTGCAGCAAAGGAGACACGAGATCTAAGGACAGAAAATGAGTGTTTTTGGCAAGATACTCATCACACTTACTTTTTTAATTCTTGGATTGATTAAGGTACGATTAGATTGACATTATGTAAGTCACACTTAGACTTAGAGAGTTCAACCCTCGTCAAGATATGCAAGAAATCACTTTTCTCAACTTGTTAACCTGACATATACTTATAACCAGATCTCATGTTTAGATTGTGCACAGTGGCATCTTTTGCATCAAGAGAGAATATCCAGGTTTGTAATGACTTACAACAAAAGATATCTTATCACTTCAGGTCTATGATGACTCATAACAGAGAAATGAATAGATGATTTAAATAATTAGAGCTCAATGGTTATTCATATCGCCACCAGGTGTGAGTTTATGACTTTACAAGCAATCAATCTGAGAAGTCAACACTACTCATTGGTACTAAAATGAACAAACATGAATGCATGATTGATTTAGTTTGATCTCAAAAATTTACTTTTTACGGTATAATTGCATGAGCTTAGCTGCACATCATATCTGATCACGTCAGACTTTAGTAGCGAGTGAAGTATGTAACTGATCAAAACTAATGTATCTATCATTTCTCATAAATTGTAACGACAAATTCAGTTCTAAACAATTAACTAACAAAAAAAACTCTATTTTTGTGTTTTTGTTTTATATTTTTGTCTTTTGATTTTACATTTTTCTAATTTTGTATTTGTTTTTTTATTTTGTATTGAACATACACACACAATATATACAATCAGGTAGTTAACTTTGATAGTTTCTCTATATTCATGATTATGCTAAGGGAGGGTTCTTATCATTTTTATGAATCAGACAACTAAATTAAACTCAAAACCAGTTTTTAAACATGATTAATAAGTCCAATTGACTCGACCAAATATTCAAATCGACCTGGTAAAAAGGATTTTGTAAATAGGTCAGCCAATTGTTTTTCAGTTGTGATTTGAATCAAAATGATTAAATCTTTTTCAGAGTTATCTCTGAGAAAATGATATCGAATCTCGATATGTTTTGTTTTTGAGTGCTGGACAGGATTAGCTGTAATAAACATAGCAGCAGTGTTATCAATGTAAATAGGAGTTTTAAGAAAATTGAACCCGTAATCCATCAGTTGGTTTTGTAACCAAAGGATTTGAGAACATCTTGCTGAAGTAGCTATGTACTCAGCTTCCGCGGTTGAAACGGAGACATTTGTTTGTTTCTTACAATGCCACGAGACTAATCTGGAACCTAAAAACTGACAACCACCACTCGTAGATTTGCGATCCTGGCAACATCCTCCATAATCACTATCTGTATATACATGTAACTCGAAGTTTCCTTCATAAGGATACCATAACCCTAAAGTCGGTTTTCCTTTGAGATACCTGAATATTAGTTTAACAGCGATTAGATGAGATTCCTTCGGGTCAGATTGGTACCTTGCACAAACACAAACAGCATACATTATATCAGGTCTAGATGTAGTAAGATACATCAAAGATCCGATCATAGATCTGTATAGAGTTTGATCAATAGATTTCCTTTCGGATCAGGTTCAATCTTGGTATTTACGATAGTTGGAGTTCTGATAGATTGACAATCTTGCAGTTTAAATTTCTTCAAGAGTTTTTCAACGAATTTCTCTTGATTGATAAAAATTCCATCTGCAGACTGCTTCACTTGAAAACCAAGAAAAAAGTTAATTTCTCCCACAAAACTTATTTGGAAACAAGACTTCATTATTTCTTCAAATTCATTGCACAATTTTGGACTTGTAGAACCGAATATGATATCATCAACATACAATTGAACACATAAGAGATCATCTGAATCCTTCTTTATAAACAAAGTTGGATCAATTTTCCCTCGTGTGTATCCATGTTGGATCAAATGTTATGATAATATTTCATACCAAATTCTAGGAGCTTGATGCAAACCATACAATGCTTTGCTAAGCTTGTACACATGATAAGGATATTCTGAATCTTCGAAACCTGGAGGTTGCTTGACATACACATCATTAGCGATTGGTCCATATAAGAAAGCACCTTTCACGTCCATCTGATGTACCTTGAATTGCGTGTATGATGCATAAGCCAGGAAGACACGAATTGATTCAAGTCTTGCAACTGGAGCATATACTTCATCATAATCTATTCATTCTTCTTGGGTGTAACCATGTGCAACGAGTCTTGCTTTGGGATTGAACATCTTCAGTAGAAGAATTTTTTGTATTTTCTTTATCTTTTTGTTCTTTCTGCCATTTGATAAAGTCTGGATTGTTTAATCTGTAAGAAAATGAATCTTCAGATGTTACCTCATCTAGTTTTGCTTTCTTTTTATTCTTTGAGTTTGTTTGTCATTCTTAACAATGATTTCTTCAACAACATGCTCTTTGGGAACAAACATTTTCTTATTCTTTGGTCGTGGTTCGCAAGATTTAACTTTCACTGGATGACCATTTTTAATCTTTTCAGAATCTTGTTCCTTAAATATCTCAACATTTGTTTTCTCTGACTTCAACAGGAATTTCAGGATAACTTGAAGATGAAGTCTCGGAGTCAGATGATGGATGCTCAACCTTTGGTTGGTCAAACAAAGTCATAAGTGCAATCTCTTCTGAATCCTCTTTTGGGTCAGATTTGTCACTCCAGTCATAGTCTTCATCATCATTTTCTGAATCACCATTAGCCTTAAGATCATTATCTTTAGACCAGTTTCATTTTAAATATCTGCAACAAGAGATAAACTAGAGGTTAGATCTGCTGTAAATTGTTCAGCATAAGCACTCCGGTCATATCCATCTTTGATGCTAACAACAAGAGCTTTCTTTGGCTCTTCAGATGATTTTGATTCATCTTTAAGTTCTGGCATAAGAAGACTCTGATAAGGCTTTTGGAAGGTTCTCTGAGACTACTGATGATATCCGAGTAGCCAAAAACCAAGTTGACCCTATGGTGATGACATGTTGTCGCTATAGGGTGACATATAGTGACAACACCATGTTGTCGTCATAGGTCTAGTCGCCATAGACTCTTTTTATTATAGGTGGTTAATACAATCAGTCTCATAATGAGGAGAGACTTAGAACACTTAAGAGTTCAAATAGGGAACCAGGTTTGAGTATGATGATACTAAGAACACAAGTAGGTAGTGAGACAGAACTAAGAACAAGAACAAACAAGTATGGTTTTCAAGGATGCTGTATATTGCTCTCAAGTTCTATTACAAGTGTTACAAAGCATGTTAGAATTACAAGGACCTGAGACACTTTATACTACATCCTACAACCGTCAATACTTAGAAAGACAGTTGGAAACACTAATCTAGACAACAAGATCAATGTAGAGTCCAAAGGTAGATTTCCTTTTGACTGGTGACTATCATATGCCATAGCTCACATCCTTTTCTAATATAAAAAGGTTTACAGGTACAAAGTAGGAAGTTACAGACAAAGATCTTATTCTACTATTTATAAAAGCATAGACTTTTCATAACTCATACAAGTTGGTGAGTCTTTAGAGTTGTAGCAGAAAGTGTGTCAGCTTTATGTAAAGTAGATCAGAGAAAGCATGTCTTCTCTGTCTTCAAAAGAAATTAGTCTTCACAGCAAAATGGCTTTGGAAGACTTTGTCTTTGAAGCTTGGAAAGACTTCATCTTTGGCTTAGGTAGATTTGGATTTTGGCTTTGGAAGATTTTACACTTAGATTATTCTCTGATGTAGAGTGTAAAACTTCTGCAGGCACTTCTACCTTGTACATCCAGTGCATGCATACAGGAAGACCCTTGGTTGTTTTGGCTTCTTTGGTTGCATCAGCCTTATAATCTTCTGATATTACCTTACAAACTCTCCCTAGGCTGATGCTACCAAAACAAAGAAGTTCTTTAGATGTTGATAGTCCTCATTAGGATCAAGACCAAGCCTCTTTTCTTCATCTGGTCAGATTCCCTCAGACTCTTATAGTATCTTCTCATATCATAAATGTCACACCCTCAAAATCCGCGTGCGGGGTTTTACCGCGAGGCGCGTGACATACCAGGATCTTAGTCATTAGTTACCAAGAACGACTCTATATGATTAATAAACAAAACCAGAGTTAACGTTTAAAATACTGCAGAAGCGTTTTTAAAACAGAAAACCCAAAACAAGTAGTATGTAAAGAGAATGCGCAAAACATACGCGCCCCAACACAAATGTTTAATATAAAAATAATCCCAAATTTGTAAACAAGCAAATGTAGACAACTCAACAATGCTGACGTGCGTGCTCCTGGGCAACTGGCAACCTTAACCTGAGAATAGCATATTAAACAAGTCAACACATGGTTGGTGAGTTCAAGAGTTTGCGTTAAAATATTGTCACACCCCAACCTTAACGGCGGAAACGTCGAGATGTGAGGGTTAAGATTGTTCACAGCCACATAACACTACCATAAATTGTAAATATAAAAATTCAATAGTTGAAATAAACCTTACAACCAAATGTCTCAAAACACAAAGATAAACAAAGTTCAACTTTCAAGTCTCAAGTTATTTTATTTATTTTTTTCTAGGTCCAAATCCTAGGTGTAGGCATGCTTCAAAGATAAATCATCAACCTTGTGCATTTCCTGAAACATGTTAAAAATAAAAGGGTCAACTTTAAAAGTTGGTGAGTTTCCATGGGTTAAGCATACATATATATATATATAAAAGTTTACAAGTAGCAATTCATGTCAATGGTTACGAAATAAGCAAGTTTATAGATAACATATAGCTACAATCAAACCTTGACCAAGAATATCATTTACAAGTTTAACGATTAGCTAAGTGTACTGGTTCCCATAGTGCTCAAGAATACGACACTAGGAGCCGGCAATAACCTCGGCTTTAGCACCAAATAGGCTTGTCAGGCCCATAGATCTATGACGTCGCCAGGCTAGCAATAGTTAATGATTGTCAACATATAACATTCATCATATAAAGCTCACAATATTACAAATAACCATGACAAAGTTCATAAATGAATTGCTCGTGCATTTACAAGTATCAAGATGTTTACAA
The DNA here is from genome assembly GCA_025506505.1 of Flaveria sonorensis. Classification (NCBI taxonomy): domain Eukaryota; kingdom Viridiplantae; phylum Streptophyta; class Magnoliopsida; order Asterales; family Asteraceae; genus Flaveria; species Flaveria sonorensis. Next base: position 1,009 of record JACCIY010001541.1, on the reverse strand, counting down.
GTGCAAGTTCATAAAGTTAACATGTTTCACCCCAAAAAGTGTGAAATAAAGTAAAAAAAAGGGGCATGGAAAACTCACATGATATAAGTGATGTTAAAGGTAATATCGAGTAATGTAATGGTGCTCCAACGATTTCTTTACAAGTTACCTAAATGTGTATATTCCAAGATTAAGTTTAACAACAAGATTAACGATTAAACGTGAACTAGGATTTCAAGTGAGGTTTGGGGTTTTTGATTTAGATAAATTTAACAATGGAATCACTTATATTTTATTTCAATGAAAAGTATCATACCATTAGATAATTAAAGCATTTATAATAATTAAATATAAAGTGTAAATAATTTCATGATTATTTAAATAACACGATTAACTAAATTAACGTTTGGGCCAATAATAATTTATTAGTTAGACTATCATTTTAAATCCATTTATAAGGAATAACTAAAAATAATCTTTGTTTATTGTTTTATTAAAAAGATTATATAAGTATTAATTCTTTTTTTTTAAAAATTGCAGAAAATAATTGGTCACTTTTAAATTAATTAAAGTTTACAAAAAATGATTTTATAATAATTAAAAATTTCTGTAATTAAAATAATTGCAGAAACCCTTAAAAAATAGGTTGAGGGTGCCCGGGTCGAAACCCGGACCTCAAGGATGGGGGTAACACGCGCTTAACCAGTAGGCTGGGTAGCCTATGCATGCGGAATCAGTTCCCCTTCTAAAAACATAAATCAGATGAAATCCCCAAATCTCACAAACCCTAGAATGATTTAGGACCAAATTGATGCATAAAATCGATATTGATAACGATGATAACATGGGGCTTTTGTTCCCATGTAAAAACGAGTAGAAAACTGTGTTTAATTACCGAATCAGAGTCGAATCGATGGTGAGCAAGACGAAGAACAAGTGCGGCTATGTCGAGATTGGTTGGGTTGTAAATGATGTTAATAGTCAAATTAGTTGCACAGATAGCTTCTACTGGTCTCGGTGATTGAAAGCC
>JACCIY010001492.1:0-49980 GCA_025506505.1 Flaveria sonorensis | reverse complement strand
TTTCTCCTCCTCAATCTCCTTAGAGGTCATGATCCTCTTCCCTTGATTTCATTATTGGGGAAAGAGCTTTGGCCTTTATCACTGGTGTAGCACTTGAGCTCTGGCCAGGGAGAGGCTATGAGACACCTTCACCAGCTGGTGCCTCACTGAGGGTACTGGGTGTTGAAGCAGTCCTGTCTCAAGGTTCAAAGGTTCAACTATTGGGCCTTCAACTGAGGTTTCCCCTTTGAAGCTAACCTTAGGGTCTGTCTTAGTATCTAGTTGACCAATAGTTTTGCCTGCTAGCCTCTATCTATATAAGTAGGACCTTCTTTTGAACTCTTCAGTACCCTTTCCTGAATCCTCTCATCTAACCTATCAGCTTGCCTGTTTTGACTTGGGTTGGAAAGTGGGAGGTCAACCAGAGGAAAGCTCTCATAGTATCTCAAGGTTTGAAAATTAAAGACTTCTTGTTGCTCCTGAGATCTAAAGAGTACCAGGGCTTTTCTATCAGTATCATACCTCCATCCTATTATAGGATTTTCAGCAGGGTAGGATGGGGTAGACATAGACCTTGGAATTTCCTCCTCAAATAGGCTTTGAATTAGGGCATCCACATCAATGTGGGCCTGAGAAGGCTGTTGAGGATGGATAACTACAAGTGAGAATAGTGAAGCCTCTATTTCCATACTCCAGGCAGAACTCCCAAGTTCTATGATTGTAGGTAGGACTTTCTCCCCCTTTTGGTAGCATCACTCTCTTGGACAAGGGAGCTAAGGGTTAGGTCCACCCATCCATAGGTTCTTGTGGACCAGGTTAAGTTTGCCAGGCAGGTCTCCTAGCTAACTTACCCTTGAGATCACTGATCTTAAGTTACTGATCAATGACCTGCCTTTGTAAGGTAGCCACCTGTGATTCTAGGTGACTTACCTTTGAACTAATAGATGCATCTTTTGGTTAGTTTTTGCACCTTTAGTTACAGACTCCCCTCATCTTCATCTGAAGAATCAGGGGGGGTGAGGGAACATAACCAAAGTCATCTCCCTTACCACTAGCTTGTGGTTCTTGGTTGCTGGATTTCCCTGCTCCATGACACCTTCAAGAGAAGTGTCAAGGGATTGGGTTTCCATGGTTGAGGTCTTAATGATGTCATCACTTACAAAAGTGAGAGCCTTTCCATATGGACTTCCTGAACATGTTTAGGGAAGTCCACCTCAGTTTAGGGTGGATGATATGAGCTAGATATGGGTGTTTCAGGAGCACTAATCTCTGCTTGAGCTGGTGAGGAGAAGAGAGACCCATGGTACTCACTAAACCCATCTTTGTCCTCATATAATTGAAGGTCAGGAATTGGTTGGTTTATGTCTAACAGCTGGGGATGGTAGTTGTCCCCTAAAGGTTGATCATATGAGTTTTAAGACTCATAGTGAAGGCTTAATGTTTGGGCAATGAGCTCATCAGGCTAAGCATGAGAACCTCAACACTTATCAATAAAGTAATGGAGTGGTTTGCTCCTCAGGGGAAGTGGGAGCTCTTAGTTCTACTTCCTCCTGCATGGCTGAATGTTTGAGGGCCTTTTGTAAGACCCCGTTCCCGGAGACCTCACAGTTGGACAATCATAGCATATTTATATAAAACAATAAACATTTCATAAAACATCATAGCGGAATTGAGTTAACAAAAACAATTCAGCATATAGTTAATGTTGCAAAATAATACATCGTTGTAAGTTAGGGTTACAAAATAATCTATTAGTTGCGTTACAATACAACCAAATCATTAAACATGAACGGATGCCAGTCTAGCCCTGACGAGTAGCTTTCCCCGAGTGCAATCCTCAGCAATATTTACCTGCCAACTGAAAATGCATAAAAGTCAGCGTTGCTGAGTGAGTCCTAGTTTTAAAATGTTTAAAAGTACCTTGTATGATTTGTATACGAAAATACCCTTTTTGAATAAAATACATTACTTTCGAATGTGAGCACACATCATACGTACATTCAGATAATCTTCATAATTATCATCATTATCTTTCCTTTCTTTCATTATTATCTTTCACTTTCCTTTAGGACCAATGTGCAATACCCCGAACATTATGCACTAAGCTGGTGCTGGGCCTGAGGTCTATAAATAGACCCCGAAAATTATGCACTAAGTTGACCCAGTCACCTGGGGCAAGCAGCAAGGGTCATGTCAATCTCAAAGATTGACCCTGTGTATATCCTTCGGGTTAGCTAAACCGAACACAGTTGAGCTAACGACAACGTGGTCGTGCACCTCCATTCAATTTGCTTGCAAGACTTTCATGCTTTCATTATGTTCCACTTTTCATTAGTTTTCATCTTTCAATTGGTTAACATTTTTGGGACCAGGGCTGTTTCTACCCTTGAGAAGCCAATAGTGGTCTTTCTCATTATTTTGAAGATGCAGGGATTCATTTGTCCCAATTTAAGAGTAGCACATGTTCCCCTTAACTATGAGTCTAGTTCACAGTTAAGAATGTGTTGGACATATCTAAGGCACATATAGTACTCTAGGGAGTCCAAGTGTGCAAGCAAGTTTGTGTATACAAACTGGGAGTACTTGAACTTGACCCCTTAAACCATTCAATGGACTATATATGATAAGTCCTCAGGAATCAGATCCTATCCTCCATGTTTATTTGATAAAGAATGGATAACAACATGGAGGAGGTACTTTCATTGATAAGAGACCTTACCCTTCCTTAAGGTTCTAACAATGTAGTTCCCTTCATAGCCCATCTGCCTGAATGATTCATTCACAACTGATTTGGGAAAAGTCAACTTGCCTTCTTCATCATATAGCCATAGATGTGTGTTGATTGTGGCTGGAGTGATGGGCATTGTCTTCCCCAGCACTGATGTAAACAGTGCCTTCTCACCGTCTGAGATCACCTTTTGGCAGGTCCTCCAAAACTCCAACAATTATTTTTTATACAGTGGAGGGTCGATTGTTACAGCGGTGGAGGTAGTTTTATTGAGCAAGGAAATGGCAGACATCTGAGAAATTAGGATCTTTCTCAGATGATAACAGAGCAACTTGATTATGCTGTCTGTGAAGATGCATGGAAAAATCTAGTTGGTTTCGGGTTCAGGGTTGGCCATTTGAGAAAGCTTTGGGTTGAAAAAATGTAAGAACAAAGAGGGTTTTATGGGTGAATTTAGGGTTATAACTTTTGTAGATGAATAGGAAGAAGAAAGAGGGGGAACTGTTGTAAGGATCCGACTGTCAGTCCAACCTCTAAAAAAGTGCCCAAAAAGCTAGTTATCTTAGAAGTAGAAAATCTTCCGATGGTAATTTGTCTTCAAAAGTTTTGAGAAAACTTTTGAAGCCAATTTGAGTTCATAAGATATTCCTTAGCTTTACAAGAAATAAACTTCAGAAGCCTTATTCAAAGAACAAATAAAGCTTCCGAGACTTAATTGCTTTTGAAAGAAAATTGTCCTTCAAACATATAAGTACTTAGAAGCAATTTAAGCTTCGGAAGATATATCAGAATTTCTTCCGAAGCTAAATTTTTTAGTAAGTAATTATTAGTTTTGAAGACATATTTCCTTTCAAAGTCAATTTAATGTCTTTTAAAAGAAAATATATCTGCAATTCTCAAAATTCTAAGAAATATTATTTAGAAAAATTTTCTCCCAAGGTAAACAGGCTTATATGATTGATGATATAGACAACTTAAGACACACATATTTAAAAATAATCTTGAAATTAATTTAAGAAAAACTACTCAAGGTTAATCATCCTAATAGCTGATACAAGATACCTAAATATCTGTTCATTAAAACCTTTTATGAACAGATCAGCATATTGTTCATTTGTGTTAACTTTGACTATTTTTATCAATCCCTTTTCAAAATTATCTCTTATCAAATGATACCTGATGTTGATTTGCTTTGTCTTTGAGTGCTGCATAGGATTCTCTGTATAGAAATAGCACTTTTGTTGTCTATATAGATGGGAGTCTCCTTAAAGTTGAATCCATAGTCTAACATCTGATTCTGAATCCAAAGAACTTGAGCATAGCAGATTGCAGAAGCAATGTATTCAGCTTCAACAGTTGATGCAGACACACAAGATTGTTTCTTGCATTGGCATGAGATTATCCTTCCACCAAGAAATTGACATCCCCCTGATATGGACTTTGCAGTCATATTGGCAGCCACCATAGTCACTATCTGCATAAGCATACAATTGAAGTTAGAATTCTTTTGATACCAAAGGCCTAGTTTGGGAGCACCTTTAAGGTATCTAAGAATCCTCTTAACAACAACCAGGTGTGACATCTTGGGGTTCCAAAGGAAAATAAAGAACTAGGCATCAAGCATTAACGTGGAGCGTGACACGAAGATGTTATGGGCCATAACATCCATTGCGGCGTGCATCCATATAAGGATGCAGGTCAGTCAATCATCTTAAGGAAACAATATGGATTCAACATGTGATGAACCGGTGAAGGGGGTTAATGCAATAGTTTCACAAGGTTAGAAAGATTTAGAACACTAACAGATCAAATAGGGAACCAATTATATTGAAACAATAAACACAATTAAGAACACACTAGGAACATAGTAGATGGTTTTCCAGAATGATGTATATTGCTCTCAAGTGTTTTACAAATGCTACAAAGCTTAGTCCTAAGTACTGGTACCTGAGATACTTTTACTATATCCTACAGCCGGCCATACTTTGAAGGCCAACTGGAACACTAATCTAGACAAGAAGATCAATGTAAAGTCAAAAGGTAGATTTTGTTTTGACTAGTGACTATGACATGCCATAGCTTACATCTTTATCTATTACAAAAAGGATAAAAGTGCAAAGTAGAAAGTTATAGACTCTAAGACCATAATCTACGGTTGAAAAAAGTATAGACTTATCACCAAATTATATAAGTTGGTAACTCTTTAGAGATAGCAGCTAAAAGTGGTTAAGCTTTTATCAAAGGCATGTCAGAGAAAGCATGTCTTTTCTGTTTTTGGAAGAAATCAGTCTTTTGGCTTCGGAAGACTTTGTTTTGAAGCTTCGGAAGAATTTATCTTTGGTAATGGTCTTTTGGCTTTGGAAGATTTGATACTTAGTAAATTTGATTGAGTTGTATAAAATCTTCCAAAGTAACTTTACTTGTACTTCAGTTGTGCATGCTGAGAGCTATTTGGTTCCATCAGCCTCTAAGTATAACTCTTACAACATGTTTGTCCTGACTAATGGACACAAACTGAAATGTGGACCCAATACGAACCACATCAGGTAACGGATGCAGGCCACTAGGCAAAACAAAGGCTCGAGGCAATGCATGGTAACATGTTATAACATTTCATATTTTTCATATTTGTTCTTTCATCTTTTGTTATAGCTTAATAAAAGTTGAATTTCATTATCATATTTCATGTGAAAACACATATACCTAACATGCTTATTTGATGCTTTTTCATAAATTTAGCTTGTCGGCTTATGCGTCACTTGAACCGCAACAGTTAGACCATGACCAATTGCCTTTAAAGTGAGACTTATATTCAATAGGATGCCTAACGTTTGTACTTCCAAAAATCAAAAAATTCCTAGAAGGGTTCTAAGGCTAAAAGCACTTGTAAATGCAAAAATAAAATATTACACATGTGTAACAAGTAGACTACACACTAATAAATTGCTAAACTTGGTCAACAAGCTAAAAATCACCCCATTAAACTCAAATTCGACCCCCTTATATTTTAGGATTTCCATATGATTTTTTTGTTATTTTATTTAATTTATTTTATAACTTTCTATCTACTTCATACCATAATTAAACCCTAATCCTTAACTATAAATACAAGGCCTCTTTCTGCCAATTACTTTGCACCAAAATCAAACAAAACCCTAACTCTTCCTCTCTAATTTTCAAGCATCAAGAAGACCAAGGTGTTCAAGAGCTTGATTCATAGTGAGTTTTGATTTTTTTTTAGTTTTATTACACAATGTCTTTAGATTCTCTTGCTTCTTCTTCTTGTTCTTCTTTTCTCTCAATTTAAGATGATTCTTTGTTACCCATACATGGTAGTAACAAACATGATTAATTTGGCCTTAACACAAAAAATCATGATTTACGAACGGGATTGATCATGTTGAATAATTTTCTTGTTTGTTCTTGAGTTTTATTTCCAATACATTCTTACAGTTTAATTCTCTACTACTTCTTCTTTTTCATTAGTATGAGATGATTCTTTGTTGCTCATATACCTTAGTGTAGCAACGAAGATGATCAAACGAACCTCAACGCACAAGATCATGATTTACAAAAGGGATTGATCGTGTTGAAGGTTTTCAAACTTGTTATTCTTAAATCAATATCATAATATAATATGATCATACATAACTTAATTTATAATAATTTTATGTCCAGAAATCTTTTTTATCAAAACCATAAAAAAACCCTTTGTAGTTTACATCTATTCAAATTTCGAAGTCTGTCTAGAAACTTACATCAACTTTAAACAAACTTAAATTATTCAAAACAGATTCAAAAGACACGTTTCTTTTTTGAAATTATTCTCTTTGAGATATATTTCTAACCCCACAGATCTCATCGAAAAATTCAACCGTTTAAGCCCCGAAACAGCCGACGCAAGTTAAATGCGCAGAACTAATTGGGTTTTGGACAGGCTGTTTTGTGTCACGGTTTTCAATAGGTTAGATATATCAATAAAATCTAATTTTAGATATGATTTATTTAATATATTGAATTAAACATCTGGAAATTTTTAGCCTTTAGTTATATTTTTTCATATTTTAAAGTATCTTATAAAAATAGAATAAGAAACTGAAATTTTAGTATGTTTCACAAAAGTTTTTTTGTTTGATCTTTTGTTATATTTTTAAGTCTTGCATATCAAAACATCAATTTAAAATATTTCTTAGTATCACCATTAACTTTGAAACAAAATCTTAATCAATAAGGCATCCCACATTCATTGATCGGTTCAAGTCTTTTTCATATATTATAAGCTGATATTCATAGCGCATTTTACAACTTTTTGAGGAAAACATGTATCATATCGTTCTCAAACTTGTTTTTACAATTCAAATCATTATAAATTCATTCTACTTGAAAACTTTAAACATAGAACACATGTGCTTAATCATTCATTGTAAAAGCCCTCTCATTTTATCATACGTAACCATTAGCTTATTTTAAGCCAACGGTAGTATGGTAGTGGATCCATTGGTGTGACAAACCCATTCGAATCCCAGTTAGGGGTTTGGACAATCGGAATCCGATTCATTCATGGGGGTACATGTCATTAGGATTGGTTGTGGACTATTGTGTTGTTTATCTTTCCTGTAAATGGTTTGCTTTTGAATTTTACATCTTTGCTAATTCTTATATACTTTACAAACCTATGTTTCTCAAAACGTTATGTTGACTCGTTTTCTTTACATGTTTTCAGGTAATTAGACTAGGGTTTCAAGACTCGCTCACTTAGGATGCTTGGACCTAGTTTTAATTAAATATTTATCTTGTTTTTTATTTGGTTGGTTTTGAAAACAATGATGTAAACTATATTTAATGCGTTAGTATTTTTGTCATACCATGTGTGATGATGATATTCGATTTCATTGCACCTGGGTGTTTTCGCTTTAGCTGGGGTGTGACATATTGGTATCAGAGTCTTAGTTATAGAGAATTAGGTCGGTAGTAGTTGACCTAGACTATGACCTAAGTGTATCCTATACTAGGATCATTATACTAAGATAGAACTATAACTTTATTGAGATCATTTAAAGTGTTAGAATGAAATGATTAGATCGTATGTATGCTATCTTGGTACTGCTGGATATGCTAGTGTTTGGGAAGTAATGGTGCAATGTGTTGAAGCTATGGAAATTAGGGTTTTATACTTTGACAATGCTACTTGGTATGTTTTAATTCTTTAGCTAGTATAATTCACATTTAGGATTGTGATGATGAGCATCATACAGGTAGGCGAATCTGAAGCCCTTACTTAGTAAAATTGGTAGGGTTTAGGATGTGAAGTAGTAAGTTACTTCACATGCATGTAGTGCGTGATTAAACACAATATGTGATTAAGTATTTATGATTATTCTATTTGTTATGAGCATGTTGGTTATTTGATGAGATTCATATGTGTTGTATGATAGGTTATGCTAGTTTGATAATCTTGCTAGAACTTAAGGTTCACTATGTGCTATGCGTGATTGGTTTTGTATGGAAATCATGAATAATGAATTATTAAGTTTGGGCAAATAAGATTTCACATAACATGTTACCAACAGGCTAAACGGGTCTACTGGGTCAAACATGTCAATGTTTTCCAAATCACTCAAATTAATGTGTTTGATTGAACACTTAGAGTTTGTTAAACTATGTTAGTTGCACGTACTTATGTATTCACATATTCTAGGTAAGCTTTGACGGGTTGTCTTTCCATTCGTTCTTAGCTTTGCATTTCACTCCTACATACACATCAGGTGAGTTCAATGCCCACTTTTATTAATTTTGGGGGAGAAAGCATACTTACTTTTTTAAATGCTTTAACTATTATAAGCTGTGTATATTATAACATAGTGTGATATATTATTAAAAGTCCTTACACTTTTGGATCATTATTTAAGGAAACTAACAGGAAATTTTGGGTAGCACTATTGGGTCTAACAAGCCACACCTGTACAACAAGAGGTCAAGCGGGTGCAATATTGTCCTAAGCAACAAATAGTGTCATGACTTGATAAGTCATGGCGGAATGCCAACAAACGAACACAGTCAGCTTCGATCACGAAATCACTATTGTTATTACTTATGAATTTACACTAGCTATCTATTTCAATACACTTACTATGTTTCATAAACGCTATTGCTTGTGTTACTTATAAACTTTTGAACTCACCAACCATTATGTTGACACTTTATTATAATTTTCTCATGTCGTTTCGTTAATAACAGGTGCATCTAGGAGCACATCACGGGTCAAGCATGCTTTTGAACATTCATCTATTAACATTTGGTTTTTAAACGTACATTTAGACAATGGTTTGGACACGTGTTTTGTGCATTTACATTTAAATACTTTGGGTTTGGAATATTTACCATTAGGTTTCTCACTAACTAGTGGTATATGCACTATATCAAACGGTTTTGATGAGTTTTCAAGTATCATGAGCCCCCGTTTGTTAATTTGTTCCATCACTTACCCTAGAATGTTTTGTAAGTCTTTCGTATATGTTTGCTTTTGTGTATTTATATGGTTAGCTTTATTTTTGTTTTTCATTTAAAGATCGATGTAGAATTGTGATTCATCTTGAGAATTGATGGTTTTGGTTGAAATCTTCTTAAGCTGAAACGCTTAGCGGCTATTTGAGGACTTGTTGGGCAGTTGTTCCATAAATTTCTTTAGGGGAGTTTTTTGTTTCACCCTTTCTCACCCCCACATGTTTTGTATTAGATGTCCATATATTGGTACATTGATGACAATGTATGTTTCAAGTGTGGGGATGTCTGGGTTTTTGTGAACTTTTATATCTTTTATATATTTCTCATTGCACCTTAAAATAATTCCATTATTGACAAAAATTTTTGAAAATTCGAATAAATGGCATCCATTTATATTTATTTTAGATCTTCAAGAATGATTGAATAGTTGACACCATAAATTTAACAGAAACCTTATGGATTATGATAATATGTTATGGATATTTAATGAGCATTGCAAGTTGAAAATATGATGTTTATGCATGGGTTTGAACCTTACCTTTATCTCTCTATTTTCGTAAGCTTATCTATGCCTTTATCATATGTGATCATATGATTTAGTGTTTGCTTATATTTTTGTTGATTCTTGATTGTGCCAGATGTGCTTTCACGTGTGAACATGTCTAGGATATGCATTTCAAGACCATAAACCAAGTATTTGTATGAAAATGACAGAGGCATTAGAAATACCCACCTTATAAGCCAATTTCTTTTCTTTCACGTCACCTAGTTGTTACCATTAGTCACCATGTTGATTCATTTTCTCTTGTTTCTGTGTGATTACCCACATCATTAGCCACTTATCCAAATTACTTTTTTGTCTTATAAATCCTTGTGATAAAATTTTGGTTATTTCTAGCTATCTAAATTTCCAATTTGTTTAACATTTATTTTGTTTTAAGTTGGTGTTTATTGTTCTATGAAAAAAGAAAAGACAAAGAAATATGAAGAAAAAAGAAAGAAAAAAAATTGAAAAAAAAAATGTTATATTGTTATATTATGTTGTTTATAATAGGAATAAATAAATATGAGTTATTTTGATGCATAGAAAGAACAAATTTCATACATAACTCGCGTTTAGTGGATTTGTACTAATTTAGTTATATTAAATCGTGTTTATGTATTAGCGTATTGTATCATATTTAGCATCTAGATTTTCGGAATTATTATAAATTTAGCCACTTTACAAAAACACAATTCCATACCCTTTTTACCAATCCCCGTTAGAGCCCTCTTGATTTATGCATTTTCTTATGTTAGTTGGTTGAGATTTGACCCCTTTGCAAGCATGTTACTATGTTTGTATCATTGGTTGCCGTTGAGTGATTCACTTATACATTTATACATATAAACAACCAAGTGTTGAGTGATTGTTGTGAGCAGTTTACACTCATGCATAAAAGAAATCCCATAGGCATGTGATGCTCATTTGAATATTACTAGTATTTTTGAAAAGAGCAAGCTTAAAACACTCGGTTTCTTCTTATGAATATGCTATGTTAGATAGTCAATTAATGAGTTTGGATCTTCATTTAACAAATGGTTTGACTCTCGCCATCATTTATGTCAATGGGATTTCTTTTGTTAAATGATTACATGAGAGTTTGCTTGAGGACAAGCAAAGTTCAAGTGTGGGGATGTTTGATATGTTAATAATTATACATAATTACAATACATATTTCTTTGCATTTTAAGTCATTTTTGTTACAAAATTCATAATTTAGACACTTATTTGTGTTTTATTTGAATTTTTTAGTTATTAGATGAAGCTCGGTGATTTTTGTGATGAAAACCCAAGATTTGAAGAAGTTCAAGTGGAAAATGCTTCTGATATGACCATATGAAGCTGAATATGCCTATATAAGCTGTCAAACTTTAATAGCTCATTTCTAAAGCTGATTATGGTCATATCACTTTAGATATGGCCATATTCGGGCAGAAAAAGAATTTATAACCCCAATACACCTCATTTCTAAAAAAAACTTTCATTTCTTTTCAATCCCTAGCCTCCTTCAAACCCTTAGGTGATTTGAGCATTTTCAAGAGTTTTTGGGAGAATTGAAGGCAAAGATTGAATATTTCACACATTCAAGAAGGATCTAACATCATCCACTCCATTTCCACTCAAAATTGGTTTGAATTAATTTAGATCTACTATGAGTTCTTCTGTGTTCTTGAGTTTGGGTGTCTTTTTTGTAAACTTTATGGGCTAAACTCTTATTATCCCTTGGATTAGATTAAACTTAGCATGATTTAACAACTTGTACATGATTCTTGGTGTTGTTTATGTTAATGTCATGATGAAACTGATTTTTCTTTAATGATATGTGTATTTATTTTAGTTTGATGAGATGTTCAAGCTTGTGGGTGTTATAAGCATGTTATGTTAGAAACCTCATATTCTTATGGGATATATGCATATGATTACATCTTTCCTATGTAATTTATGACATTTGACTAGGAATGGTTAATGAAGGATGATGGTTTAGAAAAATTAGGCAAATATACATCCTTATGCTTATTTTGAGAAAACCATTATGTACGTTATGAATCTCTCTTCTCATTGGTTATGAATTGATTTTGTAATCGTTGTTTGATGTTCATGAGTTAAAGAGCAGTTGTAGTTTTTGTGTATGTTACGCAAGTTTAGATGGTTTTCATGTGTTTATCGTGTTAACTTTCAAAAAAATTATAGAATTAGGTAACCCTAACAGCAGTCTAATTCATCTTACATAATTGTATCATTAGTTCATCATGGTATAACTTTAGGTGGATATTGTGTGTTTATCGTTCTAGCTTTCCAAATGGTTATGTCTCTAGATATCCTTGACGGGGGTTTAGGCTGCTTCCATGTATCATGTGTAAAAAGTGGCCTTACCTCGAGTATGTGCTTGTTGTTAATTCTATGCTAAGTGGAATCAAAATCCAAGTGGTAACTTTAATTGATTGTGTGTCTTCGTCTATACTTCCTTAATTTATTAGTTCAATTTGCTAATCATTTTGGTTAATTATAATAATCACAAATCCAAATTCAATTGATCGGATAAATAGTGATGATGATTTAATATTGGGGGCCATTATATGTTTACGGATTGATACTCGGTTCTTACCTAAACCTATACTATTATGCAATAGGTGCACTTGTCTATTTTGTGTAGTTGGTTTAAGAGTGATAATCATTTCTTAAATTAAAACTCTACTGTATGAAAAATCCTTACTAATATATATATATATATATATATATATATATATATATATATATATATATATAATATATAATATATATATATATATATATATATATATATATATATATATATACATTACACACATCAACTATGTAGGTGTATCTAATGTCAAACAATAGAATTACAAGATGGAAGTCGAGATGGACGCATCTATAGATTTTGAATCTTGTAATTGGTGTATATGAATATGATTTCGAAAAATGATCTTTTGAATCAATGTATGATTTAGTTACAAGATGGAAGCCAAGGGGTTAAAGGCTTGTTGCATATGCTAAATGCAATCGTGATTCCGACGAAAGTGAGTTTTAACTCTTTTATTAGTTTTCGTTTTTTTTTCTTCTTTGGTTTGCTTTGTTTTGTTTTGATAGTCAATCACGAGACCCAAGCACTCAAGTTTGGGGAGGCACAAGTCAGTTGATGAAGGCTTCTGATAATGATTGTGATGAGGTCCATGTGCTCTTTCCACTAATTTGGTTTTGAACAATATTCTTTTCATGCTTTCGTTGATATTGATTGATAATATGTTAGGATATGGCATACTAGTCTTCGTTCACAATGAGTTGTCTTGTTTAGCAATAATAGGAATGAAATTAAAAAATCTACTTCCCTATGTTATGAAAATACTAATTGTGACTACCATACATTGAGGATAATGTATCTCAAGTGTGGGGATAAGAGAAGAATTAAAAAGAATTAATCCTTTTTGAAAAATAAATCTTCTAATAAGCTTAATTGTGCATGAGACCTAAATTTTTTTTCATACATGGTTAATTATCACTTGTTTGTACATGTATAGATACCTTGACATGGTTGTTTTAAACGTATAGAAAAGCATCCCATCATGAGTTTTTATAAAAATTAGGGAGAATTCTTATGAGGCATAACAAACCGGTTGTAGATGACATACGTGTTTCACATTTTTAACCCTTTCCCATCGTTTCCATGAGAGTTTGAGCCTAATGAGCAATTCATAACATATATTGATTTGCTTTATATTCTTTCATAATGAGGGAAACCATAATGTGCATTTAAGTTAGAACTCATGTAATTGATGCATGTCAAGATCATGAACCAATATGTGCATGAATGTGATAAAGGTATTAGGAATGAACCATTTGTTTGAACCTTTTCTTTTGAATTCTATACCTTGATAAATTTCCTTTAGACACTATGTTGAGCCCTAACTTGTCATTCGAATAAGGCCAAAACAATAAGCCTACAAAGCCTTAGCCTTTTTATTAAACCTAGGGTGATGAAGTCCAATCCATGACTTGTCTAGAAGTGTCTTTTAAGTATTAGTGCAATAATAGTACGAGTGGTTTGAATTTGGTTATATAGATATATACATATGAAAAAAAGTAAGAAAAATAAAAAAGTAGAGAAAAGCTAAATATGAGGTCAAAATGACCAAAATATGAAGCAACAAAAATAGTGTGAGAATTTGGTAATATTATTGCAACTATTGAATAGAGAATGATAAATAAGACATCTAGCATGTTTAAATTGGATTTCATTACGTGTTAGCCACTCTAAAATCCCTTTCTATCCCACCTTAAACCTTAGTCTAACATTACAAACCCATGAAAGACCTCTTGATATATGTATTATATTATGTTAATTGATGGCGATATGATTAATATACGAGCTTATGATGAAATGTACATTCTTGGTTTGAGAGTTCCAGATATACTAGTATATAATCACTAGTCCACAAAACACATTAAGTTGAGTGTTCATTGTGAGGAATATGAATGCTGAATGTTTGAAGCAAAAGGTACAGTTATGTCAACTAAAGATTCTAAGTTTAAAACATAAATGGTATTACATGTTGGGTTGTGAGTCTTACATGATGAAAGTTGAAAAATATTCATGCCTTGGGACCTTAATTGATACAAAATTGTGATAATTAGCATGTTTGATGGATTAGGGAGAAATGTTGCAAGCAAGTTTGTTTGAGGACAAACAAAAGGTTAAGTGTGGGGATGTGATCACAAGTCAATAATTCAGTGTTTAATTGATCTAAATGTATGATTTTACATCATAATTATGGTGGACTAGTTTCAAGTTGTTTGTGTTTTGATTTATAGGTGTTTGGAGCTAAAGGAGGCTTGTTTTGGAGAAAAAGGAGAAAAATACAGAAATACAAGGATTGAAGTTGAAAATAGCGAAAGTTACAAAAAGGCCCGGCAAACCCTACACCGGCGTATGATACGCCGGGTATGGGTGTATCATACGCCTGTCAGCGTATTGGCGGCGTATTTGTGGGCGTATTTGGAAAAAATTACATAGAGTTGGGCTTATGGATGCTGAGGGGGGCGTATGATACGCCGACCCTGGTTGTATCATACGGCGGTCACCAACAACCTTCCGGATTTGTGGAATTTCAAGTTATTTAAACACAATCCAACCCTAATACGAGGGGGAATTTTTCAAGCTTGATTCTGATGATTCTAAGCTGATTTGTGGTGATCTCAGGCCTCTCATTTATCTAAAAATCATCTACAATCATCATCAAACCACGATTGAAGATTCAATGAAAACCATGAGTGGCTAGTTCGTTCATGATTGCTTTCGGGAGTACAGTTCTTGTTAAGTGAGATAATTGATATGCATTGATTAGGTTTTTGTATGGACATGGAATTATTTGATGAAAAATTATGTTTTGATTAAGCTGAAAGATTTACTTGTAAATAAAGTTGTGTGCTTGATTATCAGTTTTCGGTTTCCTTGCATCGTGAACTCATTAAGACTAGTAGGCATTTTGATATAGGTAAATTAGGATATTGTGAGTGAACGAATCTTAAAAGCTTGTTCCTTTATTACTACTTTAATCAAAAGTTAATACCTTGAATTTATGTTCTTACAAACCCTAATTTAAAAAGTATCAATTGTGGATCTTGCAGAATTGGAAACCCGCAAGTGATTGTTTCTCATTATTTAATCAGATTCATTTAAAGTTTATTGTTTTTTGCAATTTTGTTCATTAATTCATTTAAAGTTCCAATTTTTAATTATAAAGTTTGTGTCTTTAAGCTAATTGAGTCAAATTGCTAAACACTTTCCACATATTCCCGGTGGAGACGACCTCACTTACCCTTACACAATAAAGGTAGCTAAGACCGATATACTAACTTATTTTTTATCGAGTCTCGAAAACTAGATCAAAATGGCACCGTTGCCGGGGAATTAGTACGCTTAGTGTTTAATAGTTTTTATTTCCTTTTCTTAAAAATATTATAAAAAACCTAAAAAGATTTTATTTTTCTGTTTTTCTTTTTTAATTGTTTTCTTACTCAGTATTACACGGGGTATTTTGTGTTTTCTTGTTCGCAAGTAACCATTACGTTAAGGCATACAAGATTTTCAGGAAGGACCTCACCATTGCAATTTGTTACAGAAATTAAGAAGACTTCAAGAAAGAATCGTGTGTTTCACAAAGCATCAACTTCAAGGACTTCTCAGATTCGTGGTCAAACAAGATCGGAAGAAGGTACATCATCAGCAACAGTTCATCGGATTCTAAGTAGACTTTCAAGAACGCCTGAAAGTAACCAATCAAGAATGATGAACAATCTAGAAAACCAAGGAGTACCACAACCCAACCAACCCTTGGGAGATATTCCATTACCCGTGTTCCCTCAACCTGATGATCCTCCTCCTCAACCACAACCTGTGCAACCTCAACCTCAGGGGCCGATCCCTATAAATCAAGGTGTGCAACACCAACCTCCTCTCGTAAATTTCCAACCAATGCTAAATTTTTGGGTGCGCAATCCCAATTTTTAGCATAATAAGGAAGGTAGTCTTCATAGTAATGAGGAACGGTTTTCAGTGGAAGGAAGTCATCACATTAATTATGTGGATGAGTGGATTGAAGATCAAGTCGATATGGATGGAACAAACCAACATGATTTTGAGGATTATAGGAACCAACCGGGCTATCGAAACCGTCAACCAAATCGGGATCAGGGTGGTTATGCTCAACCACCATTAGCAACAACGTTGAAGGTCAACCATTTAATAGCATACCGGCCAATCTAGGAGCGCAACACTATGTACCAGCACATGGTATGGATAGTCACTTTCGTCCAGCCATTGCCATCAGTTCATCTCCTATAGTTTCACCAACACAAAGGAGACGAGCCTTTGAAGTCCGACCATAATGTTTGGTAATTCTCCCTTACTTTCATGGTATGGCAACTGAAGAACCCTATTTGCATATATCTGAATTTGAGGCATCATGTAGCCCTATTGGTGGCCAAGGCTTTTCACTGAATGAAGTTAAATTGGTCATATTCCAATTTACCCTTAAAGACAAGGCCAAACAATGGTTCCTATCTCTACCATCTGCAAGTATTCACACATGGGTACAAATGCAACAACAATTCTTGGATGAATACTATACTTCCCAAAGGACAAGTGATGCAAGGCGGGCCATTCGAGGCTTTACACAACAATCAGGTGAACAGTTTCATGAAGCTTTTCACTGATTCAAAGAGATGCTAAGAACTTGTCCACGTCATGGCATAGCTAAGTGGGAGTTGATTTTAGCTTTGTTTGATGGATTATCACCAGAGGATGCTAGAGATGTAAATTCCACAAGTGCAGGAACGTTCACCTTAAACCACGAGGATGATGATTGGGATATTCTTTAAAGGATGAGTGTAATCTCCAAGAAGCATGCATAATCAAGTCGGAGTTCAAAGGCTGCAAACGTGAAGATGGTGAATGATCATGTGGCCATGGATAGAATTTTGGTTCTAGAACGAGAATTTGCAAGCCTTAAAGTTGGAAAGAGTGGCGTGGCGAACATATCTAGTGAGTATGAAGTGTGTGACATGTGCAATGACATCGGCCATACATCAGTCGCATACTACTTGAATTTGGGGAAGAGTGAAAGTGTACATCAATTACAAGGCCAAGGAGAAAGGAAGACATATGGTATGAATTCTAACACATATCATCCCGGTCTTAAAAATCACCCAAATCTTAGATATGGTAACAATACTAACCAATTGAATCCTCCTTTTTAGGTACCAAATCAAGGCTAACAACAAGAATACAATCAAGGCGGTTATCAAAGGAACAACTACAATCAAAGAAACTACCAATAAGGCGGTCAATATAATCAAAGGAATTAATAACATCAACAAGGTGCTTCTAATAACAATGGCAATGACAATGTAATTTTGTCAGCAACTCAAGATCTTGCAAAGGAGATGAAAGAGTTTAAGCAATTTAGAGAGGTGCAAGAAAAGACCAATGAGGCCATTGCCAAGCAACTTGGACAATTAGTTGAACAATTGTTCGAACGAGAACCGGGGAAGCTTCCAAGTGATACAACAAAGAACCCTCAACATCAAGCTTCAAGTTCAAAGAATGTGACATCAATTTGGTTAGTATTGTTCCTAAATCGGAATATATTGATTATGATCTAACCTCTCTTACTCAAGTAGTTACAAGTAACGATAAGGAAGTTGATGAAATGGAAGGAAGTGACTTAGGAGAACCAATATTCCCATTCAAGTTGGGAAATTTAAAATCAAGCGGGCTTTTTTGGATTATGGAGCCGGTATGAGCATCCTTCTGGGAAGTTTGTATGACCAATATGACTTTGGTCCATTACATGAAACTGACAAAATAGTGGTACTTGCTAATTCGACATAGAAACAACCCCGTGGGATGGTTAAGGATGTGATCATCAAGCAAGGAAAGTTCTACTACCCTGTAGACTTTATGGTGCTTGATTATGCACCAGTAAGGACGAATGAGCAACCAAAGGTAATTTTAGGATGACCATTCTTGGCAACAACCAAAACTCAAATCAATTGCCGAAATGGAATTATCGACATGACATTCAAAAACCGTAAGTTGTTCTTTAATGTGTTTTCAAAATAAATTACATATGTAGTTAACAATGATTGTTCTGTATCAGATGCTACTAACGAGTGTGCTTCACCTTACATTTCACATGTAAGCGAGGATATTACCAAGAAGAATGGTTTTGATCCTTACAGGTTTGTGTTTGATAATGTGTAAAAGGAGGAGAATGTGAAGGTGGAGCCACCAAGGAATGAAAATTCGAGACGAAAGGTTAAGATGGGTAAACCACCGGATCATAAGAATTCAAGGATTAAAGAAGTAATGTTTGGCCAAAGCTTGAGTGAACAAAAGAATCTATCAAGCCAAAGGAAGCATTTATTTGAAAAGAAGTTTGAAGAGAAGCACTCAATACGACCACCATAAGTGGTCTCATATAAGGTCTGGCTGAAGACCTAAAACTTAGCGCTTGAGAGAGGCAACCCGCGTACTTTATGGGTGTGTTCAATAGAAACCCTCACGAGACTACAACTCGTCCTCTCGGGTCTACCGAGGGGTTTAAAGGCTTGTTGCATATGCTAAATGCAATCATGATTCCTACGAAAGTGAGTTTTAACTCTTTTATTCGTTTTTGTTTTTTTTCTTCTTTGATTTGCTTTGTTTTGTTTTGATAGTCAATCACAAGACGCAAGCACTTAAGTGTGGGGAGGCACAAGTCAGTTGATGAAGGCTTCTGATAATGATTGTGATGAGGTCCATGTGCTCTTTCCACTACTTTGGTTTTGAACAATATTCTTTTCATGCTTTCATTGATATTGATTGATAATATGTTAGGATATGGCATACTAGTCTTCCTTTATAATGAATTGTCTTGTTTAGAAATAATAAGAATGAAATTAAAAACCTATTTCCCTATGTTATGAAAATACCAATTGTGACTGCCATACATTGATGACAATGTATCTCAAGTGTGGGGATAAGGGAAGAATTAAAAAAATTGAACCTTTTTGAAAAATAAATCTTCTAATAAGCTTAATTGTGAATGAGACCTAAAAAAAATTTCATACATGGTTAATTATCAC
This sequence comes from Flaveria sonorensis, assembly GCA_025506505.1. Classification (NCBI taxonomy): domain Eukaryota; kingdom Viridiplantae; phylum Streptophyta; class Magnoliopsida; order Asterales; family Asteraceae; genus Flaveria; species Flaveria sonorensis. The sequence goes on along the minus strand of JACCIY010001492.1, from coordinate 30,580 downwards.
TTGTTTGTGCATGTATAGATCCCTTGGCATGGTTTTTTTGAACGTATAGAAAAGCATCCCATCATGAGTTTTTATAAAAATTGGATAGAATTCTTAGGAGGCATAAAACCGTGTCACTCCCGGGCCCAAGGAGGGTGAGACGTCACAGACTGGCAAAATACATGGCAGTGGAAACTAACCATCACAAGAGCACACAAGGAGAGAAATCACATGGAATTATATTAAATAACAAATCCGGGCTATAAAAGTCTTGCCCAAAGCATAAAGTAACACCATTACAAAATATCCTTAAATTTAACAACATCAATCAAATTGTCTAATAATGTTTTAAAGTTAAGTAATGCCATTGATAGTCATGGAACTAGGTCATCCAGACGAGGTTTCCCAACAAAATCCAAGTTTCCATCAAAGTTTACCTGAAACATGCTCAAAAAGATTTTGTGTCAACTATAAAGTTGGTGAGTTCAAGTGCTTAAAGTTTAAAAACAAAAGGACTTTTAAGATTCCAAGAACAAATTTAAAATCATAAGTATCATTTGTTGTGGATGTCACAATCAACCCTTCACTCAGTCCCGGCTAGCCTCTTCTAAACTTGTGTTATTGCCGGTTAACCCATAGGGAGAACTGAGCCTCAAACAATGCACCATATCTGCAGAGTAGTACACCATAGTTTCTTATAATACCTGTTACATGACACAAACGATCCCGCAAGATCTCAATGTGGTACCCTTCCTATTATGTCATTGGGTTATGACGAAACACACAGTGCGTGGGGGATTCCCCAAGTAGATCTACTCATATAAAATAAGCGGTTTAAAAATGAATTAATGATTGCAACACAAGATGGATCAGGTCATAACAATTACCACAACATAAAAGCATCACATTACAGCATGAAAATAAATTTAGTTCAAAAGTTGAAGGGGTTGAACCTAGTGGCTCGAGAAATCAAATCAAGATGAAGAAGATCAAGTCAAGCGACAAGTCCAAGTTGTCGCGCGATAACTTGCTTCTCGCGCAAAAACATCCAGTCGCGCGAGAACTAGTGATTTGATGAGAACTTCTAGATTAGTATATATAGAAGTCTTGTAATGTAATCAGTAAGTTTTAGTCATTTCCTGATTTGCACTCTTATTGTAATCATTTCAAAGTCAGAGAGCAATACAATTGGAAGTTATTTACATTTGTTTCATCTTCTATCCTTTAATTCCACAATGATAATATGCTATATTATTGTTGTGAGATCGATCTTATAAATTGTTGATCCTTTCAATTGTTATCATAGCCAGGTTGCTCTAGATTGATTGATTTGAAGATTGAAGTTAGTGATTTGAAGTGTTTGTGAACCTTGAATTGCTTGGTATTTGAAGATCTACTTGATTACTCCTGAATTTGATCAGATTTGAAGATGGTGAAACTGATTAGTTTATTGTTCGAAGAATTGATGTTGTTTTTGAGCTTATTCGAGCTTAATTGAATCAATTAGAGATAATTAAGATCTTAATTGAACCTAAATCACTAATTGAACACTTAATTAATCAAATTTTAAACAATTTGGTGAAAAATTGAAGCAAGAAACATTCGAAATTGAACAAATGAATCAGGCGAAAAGTTAGTGATTCCATGCGAAAAGTTTGATTTCGCGCGAGAAGTAGAGTTTTCGCAAGAGTTTGTTGAAAAGTTTGTTACTGAAGATTCCACTCGCGCGAGAAGTTTTTGTTTTCGCAAAATTTAGTTTCAAAACTTTCCATTCAAAAAGTTTGTGTGATTTTGTGTGAGAACTTGGTCATTCGCGCGAAAACTATAAGTTTGAAGAATTTCTAAGAAATTTGATTTCTAAGTGAGAAAATGGCAAATCTGAAGCACATCACTGCTACTCTTAATCTCAACAATGAGATCGGAACTAGCACAAAGCCTCCTCGACTTCTCAGCGAAGAAGACTATCCGGATTGGGTCTATTGCTTTGAGGATCATATCATTTACACAGAACCCAGGATGATGAGATCTATCAAACAGGGTCCATATATCCTAATTTACACAAATGACAAAGGAGACTTAGTGCTGAAGCCTGAGCATCTCTGGGATGAGGAAGACATGAAAAAGATGGAGCTTGATGACAAAGCATATGCTGCCATCACAATGGCACTTACCACTGAGATAGCTCAGAAATTCAAAGATTATAGGAAGGCTAAAGATTTATAGGATGCAATGGAAGAACAGATTATGGGGAACAAGGATATGAGGAAAACGCAGGAAAGACATGCTAAACCAAGAGTTCAATATATTTATTCATATACTGGGTGAAACCTTGGAGGCTCAAATGTCAAGATTTGTGAAGCTGATAACCAAGATGAAAAGTGCAGGAATCACACTGGAGAACATCTCAGTGAACAAGAAGTTGTTAAACTCACTACCTTATAGCTAGAACAGCAACTGCACTACTATCAAGAGAACCAAGGATTTGTACACCTTATCCCTTAGTGATCTGGTCTCCGCCATCAAATCTTATGACATGGATGACAAGCAGAGAGCCGCTAACTACATCAACACAATGGGAACTGAAGCATCGGCATTGTATGCCAAGATGGCTAGTAATCCTAATTACTATGTCAGCTACTCTCAGTTGCGTCAGCAACAACAATCAGCAACTTCAAGTTATCAAACTGTCAAAGATCAATCATTGCCTCAATTCCAAGCTCAAGCTCAACCACAATCTCCAATCTATTCTCAAAGTCAATCCTCTCAACCTACACAACAAGCCTTTGTTGTAAACTCCCAACCCAACAAACAGACTGTTCAGATTGCAGAAGAATACCTTGCTCTATTTACCTCATTCATGAACATCTATGAAGCTTTCTCTGCCGAAAGACTCAATACACCCAACATCTTGGTTGATGACTTGCAACAAGTTAATCCTGATGATATAGAAGATAATGATATAAAGTATCAGATGGCTATGGTGGTGTATCATGCTAAGAACTTTTCAAAAAGAACCGGGAGAAAAGTTTTTGGTCTTAACAATTCAAGCAAAATTGGGTTTGACAAATCAAGTTTAAGATATTATAACTGTAACAAAATTGGTCACTTTGCAAGAGATTGTATAAAGGAAGGTCTATTCAAGCTGATAATGGGAAGAAAATGGTAACGGTGGAGATAGAGACCAAAGGAGATAAAGCTAGTTCTTCTAACAACAAAGCACTAGTATCTCAAACTGAAGGAGAATATGACTAGTCAGATCAAATGGAGATACTACACATGAATCTTTCTACTGCTCTGTTAGCCGAGATTTAGTATGTTGAAGATCAAGTCAAGCGACAAGTCCAAGTTGTCGCGTGATAACTTGCTTCTCACGCAAAAACACCAAGGCGCTTGAGAACTAGTGACTCGCACGAGAACTTCTAGATTAGTATATATAGAAGTTTTGTAACGTAATCAGTAAGCTTTTAGTCATTTCCTGATTTTTACTCTTATTGTAATCATTTCAAAGTCAGAGAGCAATACAATTGGAAGTTATTTACATTTGTTTCATCTTCTATCCTTTAATTCCACAATGATAATATTTCGTGTTATTGTTGTGAGATCGATCTTATAAACTATTGAGGCTCCTCCATCACCAGCTTATATACACACGCTAAGACATTCCAAATCTTTCACAAGGTACGGAAACTCAGAACCGATTCTTAGTTGGGCATATGATGCAGAGAAGAAATTCTATGTGATTAAAAGAAGAGCAGGGGAGATAGAGTATTATCAGGACGAACACAACTTTCATATACTCAGAGCATCAGATTTATATGCAATAGGTCGTGTTCCATTTATTAATCCTAGTAATTACGGAAAGGGAAATTGGATAAGGAACATGATATGGAGGCACAGTAAAACCAACTTCAAAGACTTCAAAACTACTAAATCTAAAGTCATTGAAGATGAGACCTGGATTGACTCAAACACAAACAAGCCAATGAAGATAAGGGTTTATAAGCATCCGAGATATGTTAGGAAGATCCCTATACATGCTCCAGTGCAAGTTAATAGCTTGTCTAAGCTTATGTGGTGGATTAATGAGAAGGAGACGGGCCATGCGTTAATTCATTGTGTAGATAAAGACTACCGTATTATCGACCCTGTGGATCTGCTCAAATTTGGAAAAGAAGATTTGATGAAGTTGCAGGCTTGTCCAATTGCAGCTGATGAATCTGTTCACCTCTTAGCAGCACAGTTTGGTTGGATGATCACGAAGGCCTTAGCAAACACGATGTATGCATACAGAGGTAGTTATAAAGTTGATGATGTGGACTTCTAGGTGCATTGATTTACCGAGCCTAGGGGGAAATTGTAGGGGTTGAACCTAGAGGCTCGGGAAATCAAATCAAGATGAAGAAGATCAAGTCAAGCGACAAGTCCAAGTTGTCGCGCGATAACTTGCTTTACGCGCGAAAACATCAAGTCGCGCGAGAACTAGTGATTCACGCGAGAACTTCTAGATTAGTATATATAGAAGCTTTGTAATGTAATCAGTAAGCATTTAGTCATTTCCTGATTTTCACTCTTATTGTAATCATTTCAAAGTCAGAGAGCAATACAATTGGAAGTTATTTACATTTGTTTCATCTTCTATCCTTTAATTCCATAATGATAATATTCCACGTTATAGTTGTGAGATCAATCTTATAAATTGTTGATCCTTACAAAAGTAGCATGTTCCATCCTAAAACAGTAGTAAAAAGGGAAAAAACTAAACTCACCTTAGAATCAATTAACAGTTCTTCAAGTACCACTAAGTCAGAGTCCTAGCACCCTATAATCAGGATTTCAGGTAGTAAGTTGTATGTTTCTAGGCTATTGAAAGTGTAACTAAATGTGTGTTATGGTCACAAGTTCATTTGGTTTCTTTTGTTATTGAGTATGCGTCAAAAAGTTTCCTTTTTAAGAAGGTTAGGGTCTTTAACACATGGATGATAATTATATAATTATTACCAACTTGTGAATATGACATTAAGTTTACCAAAAGCTTCTGGTCATAAAATGATTCAAATTCTGTGATATTTATGAAAATTTACACTTTGGGCCCTCAAGTTTCAAAATTTACAATTTTTACCCAAAAGTTTGTTTTCTTTCATTTCTTGACCAAATATAGCCGTTATTAGTTTATAGAGATTTTAATAGCACATTTAGGCCTATTTAAACTCCAAATTTCCAGAATTTAGTTTGAGGGAATTAAAACACAAATTTTGAGTTACAGGAAACGGTAAAACCGACAATTTAAGCATCTAGTTTTAAATCTTTTAATTTCAACCCATAACACTCAAGTATTACTTTCTAAGGACGTATAACAAGCTTTATAATCTTTTTAAAAGAATTTTTTGAGTCATATGAGCAAAAAGCTTCGTTTCTACAATAATCCGTTAAAACTCGTTTTTACCCGGAACCGAACAACCTAATCCATTTTCTTCCAACTTTTCACAAAAATCTATTTTTTTCACTTCAATTTTACTGAAATAAATTGGGTTTGTTGGATTTTTAAGCTTGTTACCTTATTTTTAAAATTTTACTTAAAAGTCACCCGGTTAGACTTGTTTTTTTGTTAACTAAATTCATAAAAAATCACATATTAACTCCATATATCACAAAATTCGGTTTTTAACACTAAAATACCTATTTTAGGGTCTATAAAAATTTAAACTTTAAGTCTTTTATGATTTGTCCAAATCTTTGAATTTTTCCCCCGTTTCGGGTCATTAATATTACCCATTTAGTCCATTTTACCACACCTTTTACATATTCAACAAATACCAAAAATTTTATATATTTAATATCACCAAAAAACTGAAACAATACATTAGTTCACGGATTTTTGCATTCATAGCATCTTTGTTGCTTTTAAAGGGTGTTATACACCATTTACACATGTGTAATCGTGCTAGTTTGAGCATAAACGTCACCAAACCTTTTTTTAACTTTTAAAACAGGTTATTTTGATGTTCATAAACTGTTTTTGAGAAAATTTTAACATGGTTTGAGGGGCTTTTCATGACAAGTGAGTTTTTGATGCTAAAACACATGAAAAAGAGGGTTTTTCGGGTGAAATCGGGTGCACCAACCCTTGGTCCACGTACACTCTTTAAAAGATACCTTGTGTGAAGTCATGAGTTCCCCAAACACAGTGGTGTGGCCTCAATTTTCTGTTTTGAACAAGAAGAGTAAGAGTTTTAGTAGAAAAGAGGGGAAAAACACAAGAAAAGACTTTATTCGGGTACATTGATGCTTACACTCCAGTAGGGTTGAGTTTTTGGAATGGTTAATGGAGTGGTAGGGCTGTTGAAACTCAATTTGGAGCTGGAACTTCTTGAATCTTGTAAATCTTTGCAAGAAACTTCACCTTAGGTCACCTCCTAGCTTGATTTTTGCTCCTAATCGATGTTGTGTTTGAAGGAGGCTTTCGAAATTGGCTGGAAATGGTGAAGAAAGTGCAGAATTTTGAAGAGAAGAGGGAGAGAATTCGTGAGTTTAGAGAGAGAAAGGAGAAGAAAGAGTGAATTGCATGGATGGGGAAGCGTGAATGAAGTGTGTAGGTGGGTTTGTGGTATTCAAGAAGGGTGAGGAGTGGTGCAAAAGGGGTTGGCTTATTTGAATGGGTGAGGGGGTGTTTTCTTTTATTATTTTTTTATAAATTGCATGTTTTAAAATTGTAGGTGGTGTGTTGTATTTTATAAAATTTTACAAGTAGAATATAGATATATGTGAGATTGCGGTCATGTATGTATATGAACACACATATATAATTAGTTTCATTTATAACTCTTAATTTAGTGTAGACTTTGTATTTTCTAAAATCACTTAATAATTTCTAGACTAAAGCAAGTCATATTAGAATCTTCTAAGGCAATGAAGCATTTAAACAATTAGCATGGAAGAAAGATAAAAAGCAATAATGCAAGATTAATTGAAGTTAAAATAGAACCTAGGAGTCGGTTGTTACATTCTCCCACCATTTTGGGACTTCAATCCAGCTCTGAATGAGTGGACTTAAAGATGTGTAGATACTTCTTACTCATTTCACCTTCTCGTTCCCAAGTGACTCGGGTCCTCACCTAGAGTTCCACCTTACTTTGACCTTGGGTATATGACTTCGTCTAAGTTTTTTGACCAACCAGTCGGTAATCTCTATAGGCTCCTCCACAAAGTTCAATTTGTTATTAATTCTGGCTTCCTTCAATGGTAATTCCAAGGTTTTGTCTTCCAAACACCTTTTCAAGTTGGACACATGGAAGGTGTCATGTATATAGCTCAACTCTTGAGGTAGCCTTAATTGGTATGCTACTGGGCCAACCCTTGACATAATTTCAAACTGTCTAATGTATCTTGGGCTTAGCTTGCCTTTCTTGCCAAATCTGATTACGCCCTTCCATGCTATGACTTTTAACATCACCTTATTGCCAACTTGAAATTCTAGAGGTTTTCATCTCCTATCCGCATACTTCTTCTGACGGTCTCTGGCTGATCTCAGTCTCTCTTTGTCTTAAATACTTTGTCTGCAGTTTCCATCATGATATCGGGTCCCATCACTTGGCTATCGCCAACCTCATTCCAACTTAATGGCGACCGACATTTCCTACCATATACGGCGTCATATGGTGTTGCCTTTATACTCGCGTGGTAACTATTATTACAGGAAAATTCCACTAGAGGAAGGTGATTTTCCCAACTTCCACCAAAGTCGATCACGTAAGCTCTTAGCATGTCTTCCAAAGTTTGAATTGTCCTCTCACTTTGTCAGTCGGTTTAAGGGTGGTATGCAGTGCTCAAGTCAAGGCGGGTCCCCAAAGCCTGTTGGAGGGATCTCCAAAATCGTGAGGTGAAGCGACTATCACGGTCTGAGATAATCGATAGTAGCACTCCATGCCTGGTCACTATTTCGTCGATGTATAATTGGGCTAACTTTGATAAGTCGTAGTCCTCTCAGATTGGTAAGAAGTGAACTGATTTGGTAAGTCTATCCACAATTACCCAAATAGCATCATGTCCGCGAAAGGTTCTTGGTAACTTTGTAACAAAATCCATCATGATGTTATCCCATTTCCACTCTAGGATCTTGGGTTGTTGAAGGTTTCCTGATGGTTTTTGGTTTCTAGCCTCTACCATGGCGCACGTCAGACACTGTCCCACATAAGTGGTGATGGACTTCTTCAATACGGGGCACCAGAAAAGGGGCTTTAAGTCCTGGTACACTTTGTCACTTCCTGGGTGAACCGAATATATGTATATGTGGGCTTCGTCTAGGACTATCTCTCTAATTCCGCCATACTTAGGTATCCACGTCCTTCCTTCGCAATTGTATAAATCATCGTTGCCCATCTCTAACCGCTTTTCCATTCCCGTTAACATCTCCTCGGTCAATTTGTCCTCCTTCAAGGCTTCTCACTGCGCTTTTTTTAATCTAGCAACAAGGCTAGTATACACGCTTATCCTCAAAGCACGAACTCAAAGGGGTTTCTCCCTTTCTTTTCTACTCAAGGCATCTGCCACTACATTTGTCTTACCTGGATGGTAGCGGATCTCACATTCGTAATCACTTAACAATTCTACCCATCTTCTCTGGCGCATGTTTAACATCTTCTGATCAAGAATGTGTTGCAGACTTTTGTGATCGGTACAGATAACACACTTAGTGCCATAAAGGTAGTGTCTCCACATTTTGAGTGCAAAAACTACAGCACCCAGTTCCAGATCATGAGTGGTGTAATTCCTTTCATGCTCATTCAACAGTCTAGAAGCGTAAGCAATTACCTTGTCTCGCTGCATTAGCACACACCCCAGCCCTTGGCGCGAGGCGTCGCAATAAACTATGAAATATTCAAGGCCTTCTGGTAGGGCAAGGATAGGTGCACTGCACAGCTTCTCCTTAAGTAATTCAAATGCTTCGTTCTGTTGTTTTCCCCATATGAAGGTTGTATTCTTGTTAGTCAAGGCAGTCAGTGGCTGTGCAATTCGCGAGAAATCCTTGATAAACCTCCTAAAGTATCTAGCCAAACCAAGAAATTGCCTTATCTTAGTAGGAGTTTCAGGAATCTTCCAGTTCTTAATGGCCTCTATTTTTGATAGGTCTACTAGAATCCCTTCTTTGTTTACTACATGCCCCAGAAATAGAATTTCACGCATCCAAAACTCACATTTAGAGAACTTCGCATATAATTGATCGTTCTTGAGCAATTCAAGAATCAGTCTAAGATGCTTCTCGTGTTCATCCTTGCTATGGGAGTAGATTAAGATGTCATCAATAAACAAAATCACAAACTTGTCTAGATATGGGCGGCATACCCAGTTCTTGAGATCCATAAATGCCACAGGTGCGTTAGTCAGTCCAAAGGGCATGACTAAGTACTCATAGTGTCCATATCTAGTTCTGAAGGCGGTCTTGGGTATGTCATCATCCCTTATCTTCAGTTGATGGTATCCTGATCTTAAATCTATTTTGGAAAAATATCTGGCTCCTTGGAGTTGGTCAAATAGGTCATCGATTCTCGAAAGGGGATAGCGGTTCTTTACCATAAGTTTGTTCAGATCCAAATAATCAATGCGCATTCATAGGGTTCCATCCTTCTTTTTCACAAATAACACCGGAGCACCATGGAGAAACGCTTGGTCGAATAAATCCCTTGTCCAACAATTCTTGGATTTGTAGCATTAGCTCCTTCATCTCGGGTGGAGCGAGTCGGTAAGGTGCCTTGGCCACTGGTGCGGCACAAGGCACTAGATCTATTTGGAACTCAACCTGTCTAGTTGGAGGGAGTCCCGGCTGATCCTTGGGAAATACTTCTGAGTACTCAGACACCACCGGTATATCTTCAATTTTCTTTTCTTCTCTCGTTTACATCACGTAGACTATGAAAGCTGAGCATCCCTTGTGGAGACTCTTGGTAGCCTTTAGGTGGGATATCATAGGGTATAGCGTGTTGTTTCTATCGCCGTGAACAATTAGTGTCTTTTCTTTAATTAAAGGTATCTTAAGTAAACGTTCATCACACATGATTTCATCCTTATTTTTCGCTAACCAGTCCATCCTCACGACCACATCAAAACCTCCTAGAGTTATAGGCATCAAGTCTATCTTAAATAGATTACCCTTTAGCTCTATAGTGTAGTCTTTGATGATTTCATTAGTTTCTATTATGCTACCGTTAGCTAATTCTACGGTATATGCATCGGTTAGGGTACGAGCTTTCAAGTCAATCAAAGACCTAAAGGTAATGGAAACAAAACTACCTGTTTCTCCAGTATCAAATAAAACAGTAGCAGGATGGTTGTTAACGAGAAACGTACCGTTGACCACATCTGGTTCCTTTCGAGCAACATTTGGATCCATCACGAATGCTCTTCCCTAGGGTTTGTTGGGCCTAGCATCTTTATTCTTAGCTAGCTTAGGGCATTTGTTCCTTATGTTACCTGGATCCCCACACTCATAGCATTGTTTTCCCGGCTCAAATTTACAGTCTTTGATTAAATGACCAGTCCGCATACATCGAAAACAAGGCATCGGGTTGCACTCCCCTTGATGATGTAGCTTGCACTTGTTGCAAAATGGTCTTGTGCCTAGGTAAAACTTCCAAGCCTTTCCACCATAATCACCACACCTCACACCTTCACATGTTCTCTTGCTCGAGCTACCACTGCTGCGGCCACCTTCTTAGCATCAAACCACTTTCTTTTCTCATCCACTGCCTTCTTTTTATCCTCTATTTTACACGCTTTGTCTAACCAGCTCTAACCAGGTCATCAGTTAGGATACTAGTGAAATCAACTGCTGCTTACAAGGTTGTGGCCCTAGAAGACCGGACCATGCCTCTAACCCTGGGATGTAATCCCCAGGTGAAACGGGCTATACCTTTGGCCTGGCGTCACCAGGTGTGGCATCAGCCGAGACAATGCTAAGAACCGGTTGATATACTTCGTCTAGTCTGAGTCTTTCATCTCCAAACTCAGAAATTCAGCCTCCAGCTCCTCCAGTTGGTTGATCGGGCAGTACTTGTTAGTCAATAGCTCTCTGAATTCAGACCATTTCATTCGACCTGTAGCATTCCTGCCTCGAGGCTGAATGATGGTTTTCCACCACTCCAATGCTGGTCCCTTAAGTGATTGAGAGGCAAACCTTACCATGTGCTCAGTCATGCACTCACTGATGTCTAACACGGCTTCAATTTCGTCCAACCATCTGTACGTCTCAATTGCACCTCGGTGCCATAATAATCCTTTGGTTTACAAGCCATGAAGGTTTTGTAGGAACACCCATTCCTTATTTCCTCAGCATCATCATTGTTTCCTTCACCATTCCCGGGTCCACCACTACTGGTTACATTTTCCCGGTCCGCATTGATTTGGGCGATAATGGTTGGAATAACATTGGAGATTTGTTGAGCAACTAGGTTAGCGATTCTCTCTTCATTATCCAGATTTTCATTTGCACCATGTGGTACTTCCGGTGGAGTGGGTTGTTGATTACCACCCTAGTCCCTAGTTCGTTCATCAAGGGGTTCCCGTCCCCCGCCACGCCTAGCCTCATCACCTCTTCCACTAGTTGCTCCTTTCCTTCCACTACGAGTTCCTCATCTAGGCGTCATTCTGGTGTTAATATAGATAAGCTTATTAAGTATCTCATTAATTGGTTTCAAGTATTTCGTCACACTAACTTTATTCATATTAGTCACATTCATTAAATACTAGATGTTTCCTATTTACCCACAACAAGTCATGTATAATTGCTTCATTCAAGTAATATAGAATTAATTATTTTATGGGGCAGCCAAATTAGTTTCTTCGAAATATGCTATTGCATATTCCCATTTTAGTCACCCTACAAAGGTTAGTATCATAGGAGAAAATTCCATAAACAATCAAGCATAACAAGGATTCAAACAAGTAGTAGAGTTATAGCATCACAAGTTGGAAGGTGCCATCACCCCCATAAAATAATAATAGTGTCTGGAATAGATAAAATAGTTTCCTTCAAATGACTTAGTAGTCTCCTGCGAAAACAATCAGTTAATACCCCCGTCTTCACTGCCACTTTTTCTTCAGCCACCTGAACCATCCGGAACCCTTCTTCTTCTGCTCCTGCTCCAAGCGTTACACACCATAGGACGCCATCATTTCCTGGAATTGGGCGGACTGTGAGGTCCACATAGCTTGCTGAAGAGTGACCTCATGACGCTAGATGGTCCGTAGTATCTCTCCCAGTGTAGGGTCCGAAGGACCAAAGTCGCTAGCCCGACGGCTAGACTGGGAGTAGGGGTCTCCCATAAGGACACTCGGGCTATCATACAAACTACACCTAGGTGGCATCCAGTACTCATCATGCGAGTTGCGTCTAGGCTGGTCTATCACTGGAGGTGGCGGTGCTGGAGCCATCGTAGGAGGGGGTTGAGGGGCGGCATCCTAAAGGAAACGGATACTCCCTATTCTCGATAGGCGGGATAGGTGAGAGAGTAGGTGCAATGATGTGTGGTGAGTGGGAGCGTGTTCTGCTTCTATGATGGAAAAGAGTCATCTGATGGCTTAGTATCGTCAGAAGTCACCGAGATCCATCCGGGATGTCCTCCTAAGCCTTTTAACATGAGCGGTAACATCGGCTAGGTATGCAGGTGCTTTTCCTTTGTCCGCTATAATCTTGAAATCCTATTTAAGATTATCATGAGTAATTTTGTTTCTCATAGCTCATGACAATAATAATAATAATAATAATAATAATAATAATAATAATAATAATAATAATAATAATAATAATAATAATAATAGTAATAGTATCCATAATCAGTATCAACACAGGGTTACAACAGGTACGAAAGTCAATTTATAAGGTTTAGACCATACGAAAACATTTCCCGAATCATTAACCTTTTGAAAAAAAGAATTTTAACATCACTTAGGGGTTCATGCCGGAATTCACGAGTCCAGTAAATTCATGATTACGTTGATCAAGTGTAATCATCAATTTACCCAACCTGTTTACTCTAACAGATTCCTAAACAAGGATATTCCTAAGGTATCAGGGTTGTAGCCTAGGGTCTACTAAGGTATTCTCGACTTCTCTACAACCTTTGGCTCTTATACCAATCTGTCACACCCCGGGCCCAAGGAGGGTGGGACATCACAGACTTGCAAAATACATGGCAGCGGAAAACTAACCATCACAAGAGCACACAATGAGAGAAATCACATGGCATTACATTTAAATAACAAATTTGGGCTATAAAAGTCTTGCCCAAAGCATAAAGTAACACCCACTACAAAATATCCCTAAGTTTAACAACATCAATCAAATTGTCTAATAATGTTTTAAAGTTAGGTAATGCTATTGGTAGTCATGGAACTAGGTCATCCAGACGAGGTTTCCCAACAAAATCCAAGCTTCCATCAAAGGTTACCTGAAACATGCTCAAAAAGATTTTATGTCAACTATAAAGTTGGTGAGTTCAAGTGCTAAAAGTTTAAAAACAAAAGGACTCTTAAGAGTCCAAGAACTAATTTAAAATCATAAGTATAATTTGTTATGGAGGTCACAATCAACCCTGCACTTAGTCCTGGCTAGCCTCTTCTAAACTTGTGTTATTGCCGGTTAACCCATAGGGAGAACTGAACCTCAAAAAGTGCACCATACCTGCTGAGTGGTACACCATAGTTTCTTATAATACCTGTTACATGACACACACAACCTTGCAAGATCTCAGTGTAGTGCCCTTCCTATTATGTTATTGGGTTATGACGGAAGGCACAGTGCGTGGGGGATTCCCCAAGTAGATCTACCCATATAAAACAAGCGGTTCAAAAATGAATTAATGATTGCAACACAAGATGGAGCAGGTCATAACAACTACCACACCATAAAAGCACACATTACAGCATGAAAATAAATTCAGTTCAAAAGTATCATGTTTCATCCTAAAACAGTAGTAAAAAAGGAAAACACTAAACTCACCTTAGAATCAATTAACAGTCCCTCATGTACCAACCCTATAATCAGCATTTCAGGTAGTAAGTTGTATGTTTCTAGGCTATTGGAAGTGTAACTAAATGTGTGTTATGGTCACAAGTTCATTTGGTTTCTTTTCTTATTGAGTATGAGTCAAAAAGTTTCCTTTTTTCTTTTCTTATTGAGTATGCTTCAAAAAGTTTCCTTTTTAGGAAGGTTAGGGTCTTTAACACATGGATGATAATTATATAATTATTACCAACTTGTTAATATCACATTTAGTTTACTAAAAGATTCTGGTCATAAAATGAATCAAATTCAGTGATATTTACTAAAATTTACGCTTTGGTCCCTCGATTTTCAAAATTTACAATTTTTACCCAAAAGTTTGCTTTCTTTCATTTCTTGACCCAATATGGCCCTTATCAGTTTATAGACATTTTAATAAAACATTCAGGCCTATATAAACTCCAAATTTCTAGAATTTAGTTTGAGAGATTTAAAACACAAATTTTGAGTTACCGGTTACGATAAAACCGATAATTTAAGCATCTAGTTTTAAATATTTTAATTTCAACCCATAACACTCAAGTATTACTTACTAAGGACTTATAACAAGCTTTATAATCTTTTTAAAAGAATTTTTTTGATTCATTAGAGCAAAAAGCTTCGTTTCTACAATAAACCGTTAAAACTCGTTTTTACCCGGAACCGAACAACCTAATCCATTTTCTTCCAACTTTTCACAAAAATCTATTTTTTCACTTCAATTTTACTGAAATAAAGTGGATTTGTTAGATTTTTAAGCTTGTTGCCTTATTTTTAAAATTTTACTTAAAAGTCACCCCGTTAGACTTGTTTTTTCGTTAACTAAATTCATAAAAAATCACATATTAACTTCATATATCACCAAATTCGGTTTTTACCACTAAAATCTTATTTTAGGGTCTGTAATATTTTAAACTTTAAGTCTTTTATGATTTGTCCAAATCTTTGAATTTTTTCCCCTTTTCGGGCCATTAATATTACCCATTTAGTCCATTTTACCACACCTTTTACATATTCAACAAATACCAAAACTTTTATATATTTAATATCACCAAAAAACTGGAACAATATATTAGTTTACGGACTTTTTTATTCATAGCATCTTTGTTGCTTTTAAAGGGTGTTATACACCATTTACACATGTGTAATCGTCCTAGTTCGAGCATAAACATCAGCAAACATTTGTGTAACTTTTAACCCACGTTATTTTGATGTTCATAAGCTGTTTTGAGAAAATTTTAACATGGTTTGAGGGGCTTTTCATGACAGGTGGGTTTTTGGTGCTAAAACACATGAAAAAGAGGGTTTTCGGGGTGAAATCGGGTGCACCAATCCTTGGTTCATGTACACTCTTTAAAAGATAACTTGTGTGAAGTCGTGAGTTCCCCAAAGATAGTGGTGTGGCCGCAAGTTTCTGTTTTGAACAAGAAGAGTAAGATTTTTAGTAGAAAAGAGGGGGAAAACACAAGAAAATACTTTATTTGGGTACATTGATGCTTACACTCCAGTAGGGTTGCATTTTTGGAATGGTTCAAGGAGTGGTAGGGCTGTTGAAACTTGATTTGGAGCTGGAACTTCTTGAATCTTGTAAATCTTTGCAAGAAACTTCACCTTAAGTCACCTCCTTGCTTGATTTTTGCTCCTAATCGATGTTGTCTTTGAAGGAGGCTTTTGAAATTGGCTGGAAATGGAGAAGAAGGTGCAGAATTTGAAGAGAAGAGGGAGAGAATTCGTGAGTTTAGAGAGAGAAAGGAGAAGAAGGAGTGAATTGCATGGATGGGGAAGTGTGTAGGGGGGTTTGTAGTATTCAAGAAGGGTGAGGAGTGGTATAAAAGAGGGTGGATGATTTGAATGGGGGAGGGGGTGTTTTCTTTTATTATTTTTTTTATAAATTGTATGTTGTAAAATTGTAGGTGGTGTGTTGTATTTTATAAAATTTTGCAAGTAGAATATAGATATATGTGAGATTGCGGCTGTGTATGTATATGAACACACATATATAATTAGTTTTATTTAAAACTCTTAATTTAGTGGAGACTTTGTATTTTTTAAAATCGCTTAATAATTTTAGACTAAAGCAAGTCATAGTAGAATCTTCTAAGGCAATTAAGCACGTAAACAATTAGCATGGAAGAAAGATAAAAAGCAATAATACAAGATTAATTGAAGTTAAAATAAAACCTAGGAGTTGGTTGTTACAAACCAGTTTTAGATGACATACGTGTTTCATATTTTTAACCATTTTCCACCGTTTTCGTGAGAGTTTGAGCCTAATTGAGCAATTCATAGCATATATTGATTTGCTTTATATTTTCATAATGAGGGAAACCATAATATGCATTTAAGTTAGAACTCGTGTAATTGATGCGTGTCAAGATCATAAACCAATATGTGCATGAATGTGATAGATGCATTACGAATGAACCATTTGTTTGATCCCTTTCTTTTTAATTTCATACCTTGATAAATTTCCTTTAGACACCATGTTGAGCCCCAACATGTCATTTGAATAAGCTCAAAACAATAAGCCTACAAAGCCTTAGCCTTTTTATTAAACCTAGGGTGATGAAGTCCAATCCATGACTTGTCTAGAAGTGTCTTTTAAGTATTAGTGCAATAATAGTACAAGTGGTTTGAATTTGGTTATATAGATATATACATATGAAAAAAAAAGGAAAAAAAGAAAGAAAAATAAAAAAATTAGAGAAAAGTTAAATATGAGGTCAAAATGACCAAAACATGAAGAAACAAAAATAGTGTGAGAATTCGGTGAAATTATTGCAACTAGAGAATAGAGAATGATAAATAAGACATCTAGCATGTTTAAATTGAATTTCATTACCTGTTAACCACCCTAAATCCCTTTCTATCTCACCTTAAATCTTTGCCTAACATTACAACCCATGAAAGACCTCTTGATTTATGTATTAGATTGTGTTAATTGATGGCGATATGATTAATATACGAGCTTATGATGAAAATGTACATTCTTGGTTTGCGAGTTCCAGATATACTAGTATATAATCACTAGTCCACAAAACAAACCGAGTTGAGTGTTCATTGTGAGGAATGTGAATGCACGAATGTTTGAAGCAAAAGGTACGGATATGTCAACTAAAGATTCTAAGTTTAAAACATAAATGGTATTACATGTTGGGTTGTGAGTCTTACATGACGAAAGTTGAAAAATAATCATGTCCTGGGACCTTAATTGATACAAAATTGTGATAATTTAGCATGTTTGATGGCTTAAGGAGAAATGTTGCAAGCAAGTTTGTTTGAGGACAAACAAAAGGTTAAGTGTGGGGATGTGATCACGAGTCAATAATTCAGTGTTTAATTGATCTAAATGAATGACTTTACTTCATGCTTATAGTGGAATAGTTTCAAGTTGTTTGTGTTTTGATTTATAGGTGTTTGGAGCTAAAGGAGGCTTGTTTTGAAGAAAAGGAGCAAAAGACGGAAATACAAGGATAGAAGTTTAAAATAGCGAAAGTTACAAAAAAGGCCCGGTAAGCCCTACACCGGCGTATGATACGTTGTATCATATGGCGGGTATGGGCGTATCATATGCCGGTCAGCGTATTGGTGGCGTATTTGTGGGCGTATTTGGAAAAAATTACAGAGAGTTGGGTGTATAGATGCTGAGGGGGGCGTATGATACGCCAAACCTGGGCATATCATACGCCTGTCACCAACAACCTTCCGGATTTTGTGGAATTTCAAGTTATTTAAACACAATCCAACCCTAATACGAGGGGGAACTTTTCAAGCTCGATTCTTGATGATTCTAAGCTGATTTATGGTGATCTTAAGCCTCTCATTCATCTAAAAAGCATCTACAATCATCATCAAACCACGATTGAAGATTCAATGAAGACCATGAGTGGCTAGTTCGTTCGTGATTGCTTTCGGGAGTACAGTTCTTGTCAAGTGAGATAATTGATATGTTTTGATTAGGTTTTTGTATGGACATGGAATTATTTGATGAAAGATTATGTTTTGATTAAGTTAAAAGATTTACTTGTAAATAAAGTATGTGCTTGGTTATCAGTTTTCGATTTCCTTGCATCGTGAACTTATTAAGACTAGAAGGCAATTTGATATGGGTAAATTGGTGATATTATGAGTGAACGAATCTTAAAATCTTGTTGCTTTATTACTACTTTAATCAAAAGTTAATACCTTGAAGTTATGTTCTTACAAACCCTAATTTAAAAAGTATCAATTGTGGATCTTGCGGAATTGAAAACCCGAAAGTGATTGTTTCTTATTATTTAATCAAATTCGTTTCAAAGTTTATTGCTTTTGCAATTTCGTTTATTAATTCATTCAAAGTTCTAATTTTTAATTATAAATTTGTGTCTTTAAGTTAATTTAGCATATTGCTAAACACTTTTCACATATTCCTTATGGAGACGACCTTACTTACCCTTACACAATAAAGGTAGCTAAGACAGATATAATAATTGTTTTGATCGAGTCTCGACAACCAGATCAGAAAACTTAAGTATAAATATTTTATCTTGCTAGAAAAATTAATTTGTAACTGTCCTAGCATTAATCAAAGTCTAAGATAATGCTACATTACTATATAAATGAAACATATATAACTAAAAGCGTGAAAATTTACATATGTGTAACTTAGGGTTTGCATATGTAATTTTATAAAAAGGATAAAGATTTAATTAATTAAATAAAATCTTATGATTATCATAAAATATAAAAATATAAATATGCATGGATAATTACAAAATAATATATATATATATATATATATATATATATTATTGTAGTATTTAAATCATTTAAGTGATATATATCTAATAAATTATAAAATAGTTAACTACTAATTATCCTAAATCCAATAACTAACAAATTAAACTAATCCTAACTTAAAACATCTTAAAATTTTGTTCACCCCCCCCCCCTCCCCCATTAACCTCCAAAAATATATGAATTTATTAATAATATATTAAAAAATAAATCCTAACTGAAACCTAAAATCGTAATTTTTCAACTATAGATAGGTGAGTTATTCTCATTATTTTCCACATCAAAATATAAATCTAGAGCTCCCATAGCATATAATGTTAACTCATAGCATTTATTTTGAAGATCCACTTTCCCTATCAAGTAAGTTTTTAGTGTTTTTCATGTTCTTTGTGTGTTTGTTTTTATACGTTTTCAATTTTGTTTTGACAAAATTCAATCATAACTAGATTGGATCTATAATTACATAACATGTTTGTGTAGTAATCATATTTCTAAGATGGATCAAAGTATCAAAAATCATCAAAACTTTGCTTAAACATATCAAACTTGTATTTTTGGATTTTGACAGATTCACAAGGCCAACTTCACACACCCATATCTCCCTTATAACAAATTCTTTTTTGATATTTTCTTTTAAAATTAAATTCAGAGTCTTAGCTTTTCAACCATATAAAGAAAGTCTTCTAAATCATTTATTGACCTCTCGTACAGCTCACGCAAGTTTAGTGTGTGAATTTGTCCAAAGGTGTCAAAACCCTAAATTGTAACACCCCGAATTTTTATTTAAAAGACAAGAAAAGAAAAGTGTCTAGAAAGAAAAGTAAATAGGCACAAGTTGAAGGGGTCAAAGTGCAAAAGGTGCACAAACTCATTATTTTAATATAAATGAGGGTATGGCCGCCCCATAAAGCAGCAGATCTGCTTTTTGGCCTCGGCTGAAGAAGAAGGAGAGCAAGAAATTGGTTTTTGGAGAAGAAGAAGGAAGAAGAAGCTGCAAAAAGATTAGTTCTCGGGTTTATGTTTGGTTTTAGCTTAGTTTGCAGCTTGTAACCGAAGTTCTCGGTGTTTAGAGGTTGTGTTCGGGATTTTTGAAGCTACTGTTGCAAGTGGGTTTCGAGTTGGAGGTGCTTTGTTCGAAGAGCTGCTTCAAGGTGAGTTTTAGGACCCCTCTTTTACTGATTTTAAAGTGTTGGGGCTATTATGCATACCGGACAAGCATTTTTAAAAGATAACCGTGAGTTTATGCTTTATGTTCGAGGGTTGTTTTGTGAATGTTTGTTTAGAGGTTGTTTATGGGTTAGGCTTGATGTTTAGTATGTTCTAAGTGTGTGGTATGATAGATCTGAGCCTTGGATGTAATAGGATGCTGATTGGGAGCTGGAAATAGCATAAGTATGTTGCGGGTTAATCTGTTCGTCCGCATGTCTTTTATTCTCCCGCATTTGCTATAGTATCCGCACTTCTACAGTTTCCGCATTTGTTTCATCCGTATTTCTATGGACACGGAATGTTTTATTAAGACTTCATCCACATTGTCAATCCGCATTTAAGTACTTTGTTCATGCGCATTGTTGTATGTTCATCCGCATTTGGTTCATGCGCATTTCTTTGGGACACTTGGAATATTTTCTGAAGTGTTCATCCGCATTTGTTGTATGTTCATCCGCATTTGGTTCATGCGCATTTCTTTGGGGACTTGGGTTCTTTTCTGGAATCTTGGGAAGTAGAATTTAGGTGCTAAGAAATGATGTCTCGGGGATGCTTGTGCTTATTTATGAGGTGGTGGCTTGTGATGATGTCTATGGTGTGAATGTTGTGGTTGTATGTATGTGTTATCTTTCTTCGTTTAAACGGTTTTCAAAACGTATGTATTATGTATAATACATGTTGTGTATTATGTTGTGACTCTACGTGGTATGATGTATAATTATGTACGTAAAGTATTATGTAACGAAGTGAAAGATAACGATAATGAAAGTGGAACGTAAAGAATGAATGAAAAGTCTTGCAAGCGATGAATAGAGGCGCATGACCATGTTGTCGTCAGCTCAACTGTGTGCGGTTTAGCTAACCCGAAGGATGCACACGGGGAGTCTATCCTTGAGATAAACTCGATGGGGGTCTAATCCTTGAGGTTGACCCGAATGATGTCGTGATGCTCATCCGGTACTGTGTCAGTCTTCGGACATGAGTCAGGGGTTTGTTTACAGGCCCCGGCATAGTATCAGTCTACGGACATGAGTCGGGGATGTTGCAAAACGAAACGGGATCCTTGTCGCGTACCCCGGTACTGTGTCAGTCTTCGGACATGAGTCGAGGGTTTGTTTACAAGCCCCGGCACAGTATCAGTCTTCGGACATGAGTCGGGGGTATTGCATGAGACAGGATCTAGATAGAAGTGAAAGATAATAATGAATGAATGTAAGTTGACGATGATGAAAGATAATAATGAGATTATCTATTTGTACGTATGATGTATGATCGCTTACGAAAGTAAAGTACGGTTTTAAACGAAAGAAAAGTATTTTATTTATAAAACTAGAACTCACTCAGCGTTGCTGACTTTTTGTATGCATAATAGTTGGCAGGTATATTGTTGATGCTGAGGAGTTGCAGGCATGGATGCATACGCTACTGGGAGTGTTTTGAAGGCTGGCATCCATATTTTGGACATGTTATTGTATTTTGTAATGTAAATGATTTATGTAATGAGATAACATGTTCTAATTATAAATGAAAGTTATTAATTTCCGCTACAAAGAAATAAGTATTTTAAATGTTTTATGCAATGACGGTCCAGCTGTAAGCGTTCCGGGAACGGGGCCTTACATAAATTTTGAAACTTTTCAATATTTTCATGGATGTAATGTAAAGCTCTAGTCTTCCCATTCATTCCCATCCTTCTTCTCCCTAAGAAATGAACAAAACCAAGTTCACCTACTCAAGAGTGAGAAAGAAAAACCAAAACCAACAAGAAACTTCCATTTTTAATGTCCTGTGATTCTACTAGTTTAGAAACTAAGGAGAAGGACAAGGTGCTAGGTCAGAAAAGTGAGAACTCTAAATTCTCTCCAAGTAGGATTTGAACCTACGACCAGTCAGTTAACAGTCGACTGTTCTACCATTGAGCTACTGAGGAACAACAGACTTAAGGAAGCCAACTCTCATTCTTTGGACCAACCTATAACCAAACAAAAAGGAGTTTGTCACCCTCACATACATCGAGAAAAAGGTTACGATAGCAAGCCTCTCTCCGGTCTGAGAGCCTTAGGGACAAGGAGGTGGTGATCGACCATCTACTCTCGAGATTCGTAGTGATCAATTGATCTTTGCGTCCTACCAGTAAAAAGAGAAGACTGCGGTCAATGATCAATTATGCACATCCTTTTTGGATGGGCGGCTTAGAGTGAAAGCATATGAATATAGACTTTATAACTTACTTCCCTGTATAAGCATATCTTCACTGAAAGTCATTAGGGCAGCTTTTGCCCATGCCATGAATGAGAGTGAGTCCAACCCATCTTCCTTACTTGGATATGTTGTGTCCTCTACATTCGTTTTGTCCTCCGCTTTTGACTTCTCTACCGCGCAAAGATTTTGAACCCCCTTTAATGAGTCGTGAAAGCACCTACCTTATGTTTAGACGTAATGCTCGGTAGTTCTATAGCAAGTTTTTTGGATGTTTCTAGGATCAGAAGGAACCGCTATAATGATCACTATGTGTGTTTCATTCTCTTCGATCTTATCTTTGATTGCTTTTTATGAAGTCGCACCGGGAGCTAGTGCTTGCTATCTAAGAATAGCTCCATGGATTTTAGTCACTCAATGAAAACTCTTGTGGATATTGTCAGAAAAATCAAAATATGATGCTTATGGGAGGTTTAAACAACACATGTATCAATTACTAAAAAATCTTTTTTATTGGGTACACATTCTCTTTATGGTATTCAACCCTTGCTTGTTTTTAGTCCAAAGATGAAATTCTAAATGATAGTTGGTTGTATTCACATCTAGCATGTACAGAATGAGAAACTCATTCTCAATTGTATGATAATTTTTTTGAAAGCTTTTATTACTTTTCTTTGATGGAAGTTTGATTTTCCTGGAATGTATTCTAATTGGATGTAATCAACTATTCGTTCTTAATAAGAACTTTCCTTTAGTACTCTTTATCCTTGTGCTATGATTCAATTTCATCATGCCCTTGGTGTTTCCGCTTTAGCCAAGGGTGTGACAGACTTGATTTCCGAAACAATATACAAATGAATTTCCGCTGCAAAAGATCTCTACAAATGATTTTCAAATAAAATAATCAACGATCACAATGGTTCGCATGAGTGTGACAAGAACTCACTAAATTTTGTGCTATAAATGAAATTCATACGCGTAATATGGAAGACACCATCCCAGAACGAGTTAGAAGGACAATTGATGAGAACTACAAACATACCCCCACTGTTATCATGTTAATATTTTATCATGGGTCTTTTTCTTAGTTATGTTAGTTATCAAATTTTAACTTTTTACATTTTATGATACTTGAATTCTTCACAATTTAGGTTGTTGATATTTTTTTAATGAGATAAATGAATGGTTACGAAGTCAAACTCGGAGTTACTTACATGTAATAGCGTACTTGATCCTAGAGATTTATTTCAAAATTTTAATCATAAGAAGTTATTATGGTCTGTCGAGTTATATTCAAAAGATTTTAGTGGCTTCGACCTATGCCAACTAAGGATACAATTCGACGGACACATTTTAAATATAAAAAGCAATGAAATTTTTTTGGTCTTCATGAAGTTTTTTTTTGAATTGAAGTTTATAAAAACTGATTTACGTAGCAAGATGGGTTTGATATTTTTCTCTCAAATTCATTGGTGTGCTATGTCAAAAAAATGTTTTTTAAAGTGTTGAAAATGAATAAATTTTACGAAGATTTCAAGCCATGAGAACACAAGACACAGTTAAAAAAGTAGTTGATTTGTAAACCCCAAATATTTTAACTTATAATATTAAGAATATGTTTATATTCATTAGATGTGTGTAAGAGAATCATGAACAAATAACTTAGTATTTATTTAAAACTATTGTTTAAAAATAGCATGATATTATATTACTAGGTTAGTGACCCGTATGTTACACTGGTTGACAAATACTTAAAATGACATAGGGTAAATAGATTCATATATATTCATAGTAATATATATTATATATATGATATATATGACATTGAAGAGATAAATAGAATAAAAAAAGGTTATCATAAATAAATATCAAAAAATTATATCGTTTCAGAAGAGAAACAATGAAGGTAGAATGGTTGAACAGAAAAATAAAAAAAATCAAGTAATGAACAAATGTGATAAATTTACAAAGTATGTAATAATGATGTTTAACTAAGACAAGGAACAGTTAGGTTAGAGCGATTTGGGGAAGACGTGGTCGGGAGTTTGAGAGATTAAACGATGTATTTCTAAGTATTATGTCAAAAATGTATTTTTTTATTCAGGCATTGTATTTTTAATGTCAAAAACTGTATTTTTTATATCACTAGAACTCCACTAAATACCAACTGTTGTGACTAAACATGACAGATTCTATTACTCCTTGATCGAATTACAAGATTCCACAACTCTTTAATCAGAATTAACTCGGATCCCAGGTCTTGCAAGAACTTGTCCACGGCTCTCAAAATTCACCGTCTTTAAGAGGTTAATCTCTTTCTCGCTCCTGATATCAATTGTTGGAATTAATTGGATCAAAGTAGACAATGAACACGATAAGTTTGTGGAACTCTCACTACTCTTTAATATAATAGTCCATAAAAAACTTAAACCAAGAAATAACAGTACCCTATTCATTGATACTAAAACTATAACTTGTTACCTAATGCTCTGAATTAAACTCAAACTAAAAAACTAAACTAAACAAATAATAAAATACTTTAAACATTATTTTAACCAAATTAAACTAAAAAAAATAAACTAATATATATCAAGAATAAATAAATCTATCAGATATAGGATATGGTGGATGAAATTAACCGCTTCTCAATCTCTCTATGTTCTATATTAATCCTCAATCAAAGTGTTATTCTAGCTCATTAATGACCAATCTAATATTTCCCTATCTCTACTACTGTATAATAAAAAAATCATGGGTAGATTGATAATTTTCTATTTTTCTTAAGACGCCTATAACAACAATTTAAACATATAGTACAAGTGTTTTATGCAAGTGTTTCTAAATTACCCCTATTTAATAAACTTATTCTAATTAATACATGAGTTAATACATATAATTAATTCACTATATTAAGTATTATTTTATTTATAATAATTTAAATTAACATTATATTTATATTTATTATTTTAATTAAGTATTATATTATCAACAAAATACTATTTACCAAATTATTTACATAATAATAATTATTATTATGATAATAATAATAATATAATCAGTATTAAGGTTAGTCGAAAAATAGACTCGGTAGCACCTGCGCATGACGGAGTTAATTTATTATACAAACATATAGAAAGCAATAATGAATATCTAAATTATCTATACTATTTATAAAGTATTTTAGGATGTCAAAATAATAAATTCATCTTGACTTTAGGACACCTATAAGGTTAGTATGGTAATATTATGATAGATTTAATTTAATTTTTTTAATCCATATGAATTCATTGAATTTAATAATAATAATAATAATAATAATAATAATAATAATAATAATAATAATAATAATAATAATAACAATAATAAGAATATGTAAGGTTATATTAGAAGGCTGATGCAACCAAAGAAGCCAAAACAACCAAGGAGCTTCCTGCATGCATGCACTGATGTACAAGGTAGAAGTTACTTCGGAAGTTTTACACTCATCACAGAAATTATTCCAAGTGTAATATCTTCCGAAGCCAAAGTCCAATCTTCCGAAGCCAAAGATGAAGTCTTCCGAAGCTTCAATAGACAAAGTCTTCCGAACCTAATGAAATGAAGACTGATTTCTTTCGAGGACAGACAGAACATGCTTTCTCTGATCTACTTTTTCATAAAGCTGACTTACTTTCCGCTGCAACTCTGAAGACTCACCAACTTGCATGAGTTGGTGAAAAGGTCCATGCTTTAGTAAACTATAGATTATGGTTTTGGGTTTGTAGCTTCCTACTTTGTACCTTTTATTCTTTTTGAAATATATTAGGATATGAGCTATGGCATGTCATAGTCACTAGTCAAAAGGCAATCTACCTTTTGACTCTACATTGATCTTGTTGTCTAGATTAATGTTTCCAGCTAGCCTTCAAAGTATAGACGGCTGTAGGATGTAGTATAAAGTATCTCAGGTTCTTGTATTCTTTTTTATGCTTTGTAACACTTGTAAAAGAACTTGAGAGCAACATACAGCATTCTTGTAAACCATATTACTCTGTTGTTGTTCTTAGTTCTGTCTCATTGTTTACTTGTGTTCTTAGCATCATTTACATAAACTCGGTTCCCCATTTGATCTGTTAAGTGTTCTAACACTCTTCTTATTGTGAGACTGATTATATTTACCACCCTTTAAACGGTCCTGCAATTGGTATCAGAGCTTTTTAGGCTCTTGATTGTAAGATCTCACCATCTTAAATCCCTTCAGTTTCACAAAACACTTAATATCTCAAATGGTAGCTATTACAAAGGCTGATATGGAAACCGGTACTATGACAAAGTCTCCACTGATCACTCTTGATGACTTTAATACTTGGTGCCAAAGAATGGAAGGCTTCATCAAGTCTCAAGACTTCAGGATGTGGGGATCTATTGTCTATGGACCTCGTGTACCATCCACCTCTTCAGCTACTGCTGGTGGTGGTATGATACCAAAAAAAGTGGATGACTATTCAAAAGAAGACTAGAAGAAGATAGACATAGATCACAAGGCCATGACCGCCCTCCAAACTGCTCTTCCATACTCTATCTACAGAGGCTTCAAGAAGTGCAAGACTGCCAAGCAACTATGGGATGCACTGAAGCTGATGTATGAGGGATCAATGAAGCAAAAGAGAACAAGAAGGACCTCTTGAAGTAGCAGTTTGAGAACTTCACCTTCAAGATAGGTGAAACCTGACTCAACAATACTTCAGGTTTTGTTGAGATTGTGGATACTCTAATGGATGTTGAAGTAATTCTTGAGAATAGGGACATTGTGAGGAAGTTCATGCCCTCTCTTCTAGACAATGGACATACTATTATGTGGTCATTAGGAGGACTGAAAACCTCAAAACCATTACTCTCACTGAGTTGTATGGTATCCTCAGTGGCTACTAGATGGATATGAACATGCAAAATCCATCTAGTAACTCCAACAATCAGCAGAGTTTAGCCCTTCATGTGGTTGAAAGGGATTGCAGAGAACCACAGCATCATCTCATCTGCTACCCTAACAACTCACAAAAGGGTCCTTTATCACCTTCCGGAGACACCAAGAGAGAGCACATCCAAGGAAGCCTATTCCAAGAGACAAGCTCTCACAAGCCTTTGTGTTACTGATGAAAGCACAGGCAACTTTCTTTACCCTTGAAGACCTGGACTATATCCATCCAGACGAAATGGGAGTACATGGAAATAGTCCAACAGATGGCTCTTCTCACTCACATAGCCAAGAAGTTTTACAAGAGAGCGAGGAGGAAGTTTTTTAGCAATGTAACTAGTGTAAAGTTTGGGCTGGACAAAAGCAAGTGAAGTGTTACAACTGTAACCAATAGGACACTTTGCTATAGAGTGCAAGGCGCCAAGAACAAGTGGTGGCCAAGCAAAAACCAGACCAAACTACACTGATGGAGCTCCCCAAATGAGAAGCCCAAGCAGCAAGCTGCAGTTGCTATTGAAGAAGGAGGCTTTGACTGGAGCTTTCAGGTTGAGGATGCATCTCCAAACCAAGCACTGATGGCAGATCATGAAGAACCCAAGGTATTAGAACATCTTTGTACACCTGAATGTATTGATAAAGTTAACTGATATAGGCTATAACTTAAAGATGAGAACTGATCTTGAGTCCTTAAACATTTTAAAAAAAACTGATTTCAAAAGAGCTGAAAATGATATCCTTAACTTTTGAAAACTTTTTTTCAAAAACATATTTTCTTTCGGAATATTTTAAGTTATCTTCTGAAGAACATTATGTCTTCGGAAGATTTCAAGTTGTCTTTGAAAGAACATTATGTCTTCGGAAGATTCAAGTTGCCTTCGGAAGAAAATTATGTCTTCAAGTCAAATAACTACTTATAAGAAATTTACCTTCGGAATAAATTCTGAGATATCTTCCGAAGCTTAAATATGCTTCTAAGTACTTATATGTATATGAAGGACAATTTTCTTCCGAAAGCAATTAAGTTGTCTTCAGAAGAAATTTATGTCTTCGAAAGATTTCAAGTAGTCTTCGGAAGAAAATTATGTCTTCAAATCAAATAACTACTTATAAGAAATTACCTTCGGAAGAAATTCTGAAATATCTTCCAAAGCTTAAATATGCTTCTAAGTACTTGCATGTATTTGAAGGACAATTTTCTTTCAAAAGCAATTAAGTCTCAGAAGATTTAAGAAAACCATTACAACTCTTAAGCATGAACTACCACTACAGGACTTAGATAAAAGATCTCATCACTAAGTTAACTGAATACCAGGCTGAGCTTGTGATCAGCAAGCCAGGGCAGAAAAAATGTGTTCTTGAAGAAAATACCTTCAAGAACATGATATCCACATCCTTGCATGCAAAATTATGTTATCAGAATAAGCAGGGACTAGGATCTACTGAGATAGCTCATCCACACACTTTATTATCTGTAAGATCTCCAAGGTGTGGAACTTATGAAGATGAGCTTCCCCTCATAGACCCTATCGATGAAGAGGATGAAAAGAAGATAGTGAAGGATGATTTTGAGAGGAGTGAAGAAGATCATCCTAAAAAGGGTCACTATTCATCTGAGGAGAGGAAAGAATCTGGGATGACCAAGTCTAAAAGGAAGAACTTATCAGAAAAGCCAAAAGAAAGTCAAAGAAGGCTCAAGAGATCAAGGCCACTTTCAAGTCTAAGCAGAAACAAGTGTTTATCTCTGCAGGATTTGAAGTGGTGAAGGTTGTAGACGCAACTATAAACTCTAGTACCATGAGTTCTAATTCATTTCCAACTCATTCCAGCAAAGAGAAGAAGGCTGATCAGCTGTTGTACCACTGCTATACAGTCTGAAACCATCCAGTTCCAAGAGCAAGCCTCACCCTAAGAAGCTTGCTGCATCATCTGTGAAGATGAAGATAGAGGTACAAAGTGATCAAGTTCAGTCTTTCTCTCAAATGAAGACTCTCATAAGGAAGCAATGGATTTCATCTGTGTGGTAATACTTCTCATCTTGCTAAGGATTGCTCCATAATCTTAAAAGTATTGTCCAAATGATCAAAAAGAAAAACTTCTAAGAAGAAGAAATGAAAACTAGCTTCGGAAGGAAAATATTTTCCCTTCGGAAGCTCCAAGGTGAAAAAGAAGACAAGTGAAAACTTGCCTTCGAAAGAAAATTTGGTCTCAAAAGAAATGAATGCAAGTACTGAAGCTTGCTGTAGTGAAAGCAAGATCTTCCAAAGGTCCAGACTCCAAAAACTTCTGAAGTGTCAAACTTCCGAAGTATTGAAGGTCAAGTTAATCTTACAAAGATGGTGTGGAAGATGAAAGAAGACCATGTGACTGAAAGTTCTTCATCAATAACAGCTAATGATCCTTAAATCTTGAACATAGGATCACTTACTGTTACATTGTCTTCAAATCCTTTTCAAGGGGTCAAGTTCAGGTATTCACAATTGTCTATACTAATTACTTGCAAACTTAGCTCCTTAGAATATTACATGTTCCCTAGATATGTCCAGTACATTCTCACTGTGAACTGGGCTCACAGTTGAGGGGAATAGGAAATGCTCTAAAATTAGGACAGATGAAGCTCAGCATCTTCAAGACTATGAGGAAGCCAACTGTGGCTTCTCAGGGTAGAAATAGCCCTTGTCCCAAAAAATGTTAGAGCTCATTGCTCAAGGTGACACCTAGCAGCACCAGCTAGTGTTGAACCCGGACCCTTCTACTTCTCAACCACCAATACAGCCAAAAATAACCATCACCTACCAGAAGAAATCCAAATGAACCCCTGCACATGCTACTCAGTTTGTGCAGGCCCTTATATCATCACCTAACAGGAGGAAGTGGACACTGGAGCTCCCACTTCTCCTGAGAAGCAAACACCCCCATCTCATAAAGAAATCAGTGCTAAGGTTCCTCATGCTCAGACTGATGAGCTCAAACCCCTACAGCCTTAAGCCTTCACTCAGAGTCTCAAAACTCTAGGAACAATCTTTAGGGGACAGTTACCAGCCCAGCCTCTTGATCTAAACCAACCAATCCCAAACCTTGAATTCTATGATGATAAAGACAGGGCTTCAATGAGTTATGAGTCTCTCTTCTCTACCCTGCTCAAGGAGAGATGAGTACTCCTGTTTCTCCCATGTTTAGCCCACATCATCCACCTACTACTGAGGGGATCTTCTCTGAACCTGTTCAGGAGGTCCAGATGGAAGAGGCTCTCACTTCAACAAGTGACTACATCATTAAGACCTCAACCATGGCAACCCAGCCTCTGACACTTCACTTGAAGTTGTCATGATGCAAGGGAAATCCAACAGCAAGAACAAAGTGCTGGTGATGAGGAAGAAGATCTTAGTCCTATTCTCTCATTCCTCCATGATTCTTTGATGAAGATGAGGGAG